>MDKH01009573.1:0-66248 GCA_005239495.1 Nicotiana undulata | reverse complement strand
AACTGTGTATTTGCTCGTTTCTTCGGTATAATTTGGACCATGCCAAAAGAAAGAAGGGATAGCTTTAACATACCTGGATTAGAGAAAAATTCATATAATATTCTTGGAAATGATTGCACCGTACTCCTTTAGAATCGCAAAACTTTACGTTGCTACGATTCTAACAATTCTCGTTGGAACATTGTAGGAGAATGAGAATTCTCGTTGTTAATGAAGTGATTAGAATCATAACGTTGTTGAAGATTTTGATAAGAATGGCACGTTCTGTTTTTGTGGAACTTTTCTAAGAAATTTTTTTGTTTCTAAGGCATCGAAAGAAGATTACATTTTAAAGGAGCTCACTTCTGAAAATGCAAAGGCTAACATTCTCAAGATATGACACTTAAGCTTTTGTATTCAAGACAGGGTAATTGGCTTTTGTGAAAGCTTTTCTTTGAATGGCTAACGTCTACTTCATCCAGCAAGTAATGTGAGGTCCTAACGTTTCTGTTCATAGTTTTGGAATATTTCCCATGAAATTAGCATGGTTTGTTTAGTCTTTAAGTGAAAGACTTTGGTTAGTCAAAGTCTTGGAAATGAAATATGTTGTGTATTCATGACACCTTAGCAAGGAATGACTTATCCTTGTAACATGGATAGCTACCACGTGGGGTTGGGGGTGGGATATTTACTCTTTATCCACTTATTAGGTAATTAGGTAATATCCCGTTATCCGATAATTAATCAATTACTCACATAAATATAAAAATTATCTCAAATTACTTAAAGTTCTACTTATTTTTAATATACTTTATATATACTTTATACATTATACTACCGTGGTCATATGGTACCTTGCATGGTACTAGTTCATAATTATCGGGTATTATCGCTCGACCCGTATTTTATTCCAAATTGACCACTTTCAACGAAATTCATTTTCTCTAATCCGTGTACCCTCTTATTCTTCATGACACTTATTTATCGCTTGCTATAAATAGCGTAAGTACGTTAACGTCAAGATGATCTCATCTCCGAGTTTACATCGGTTAGCTGAAAATGAAATTTTAACATACAATACTTCAGGGTGCAACATCATCGTAACTTAATACTGCGAAGTGTAACATCACCGTAATACTGCGGGGCGTAACACCTTTCGTCTCTTGTTACATAGGCCTTAGCACATAAGTACATGCACACAATTGAGTTTATTACCATCGTTTTGTACCATCACATTTAGATTTTAGACATTTAGCAAGTCTTACACCTCCACACAATCATTCCACAGACAATCTATTCACAGTTATTCCACAAGAAAACTGATACAGTATATTTGGGCACCAACAGAGTGATTTTACGGAGATTAAAGTTAGCCATACATACCTGGAGTCCAATTTCCTTTTTAACTCTTACTCACAATTCACCGAACTGCCTAGTACCGTCAATCTAGTTCACAATTTAATACCTTTAACTTAGAATTGGTAATCATGATACAATTCGAACTTTCTTAGGTATTTTGCCGAACATTATGTGACCCCTTAGGTTACCAACCCCCTTCTTTGTGAATATTTACTCCAACCCACTTCCTCTTACTAGGTTATGGAAATAAATGAGCATGCATGCAAGTCTTTACATTTTTGTCTTCAAGGACCAATTTAGGTGAGTCCCATTTCTATTTAAAAATCTGAGAAATTAAAGAAATTGGGGTGAAGAGTTACCTGCTCGAACGAAGAAGAAAACAATTACTCGAAAATCTCCCGACATGAGTGACTTTGAAAAATCAAATTGAGTGAAGAAAGAACTTCCTCTCTCCGGGATCCTCTCTTCCTCTCTCTTTTTTGTTCATAAAATCGTTAAAAATGAAGGGGAGGGGTGTTTTATTGAACAGGGGGTCGAGTTTTATAAATTAGAAAATAGGAGCCCCGACACGGAATGCGGTCAGGAATGTGATCGCATTCCTGTTCTGCGGCCCACATTCCGGTCGCATAACGGCCCTCAATGGGCCAAATTAGAAAATAGTCTTCCCAGGTGTGCGACCACTATGTGGTCCGTATACCTGTTATGCGATCGCATGGTGCGTCGCATAACCTCCCTCACAAAATCAAAGGGGCAAGAATGCGACGACTATGTCGTCCGCATAACCAGAATGCGATCGCATTCTTGGCCACATAGTTGTCCTCAATTTGGGCAATGATCTGCCCATGTATGCAACCATTATGCGGTCCGCATACCCATTATGTGATCGCATAGTGCGTCGCATAACGACCAATTTCTGGAAAATTATATCTTTCAAATTCCGGGGTACGTTTTACTAAAAATAGGTCCGTTTTAAGAATTTCTACAGTTATAACAACCCCGGGGACTTATTCGGGCCTTATTTTAGATTTAAATTCTACGGGTCTTTACATCCCCCCCTTCCTTAAAATCATTCGTCCTCGAATGAGGATCGGGTAATCATTTTGTTTTGAAAACATGACATGCCAACCCCCAAATTTTCACTAATTCCAATATTTTATGAAAATTTTGCCAGAGTTTCCTTTGTAATTAAGCCTATCTACCTGCCAGAGAGCCCCTGAAACACATTTCCAAACACCATTTCACAGTTTCAGTTATTCAACAATTTACACATAACGTTATTACACCCAACAATTTGCACATATTCGATCACTTTAACATCACACATAGTCCATTCTTTTACACCACAAATTTGCACATACTTTGGTCACTTTAATGAGTCCCATACAATTCAATCTCTTTAATACACCATACACATTTCAATTAATCATTGTCAATCTACACTTCTATTAATCATTTAACTATCACATGAGTTTCATATAACTTCATTTACTTCCAACGGGTTGTATATTACTCAAATAGTCACAACATATACATATATGGCACAACTTGAGAAGTTACAATAGCATAGCACTTAGGGGAAAATGATAGAGTGACTTTGCACAAACCTAAACACAACCTATAATTGCTTAGGAATGACAATTCGCATGAACGCTACTAGGCTAATTCAAACAAGTGAGGATATTTTTCTTTCATTTCCTTTTCCGCTTCCCACGTGGCTTCCTCGACTCGTTGACTTCGCCATAACACTTTAACTAAAGCAATTTCTTTGTTCCTCAATTTTCGGACTTGCCTATCAAGAATAGCAACCGGAACCTCTTCATATGATAATTCTTCATTAACCTCAATAGTCTCGACTGCCACAATGGAAGATGGATCTCCAACCACTTTCTTCAACATAGACACATGGAACACCGGGTGCACTAATGACATATCGGGGGGAAATTCAAACCTATAAGCCATCTGTCCTATCCTTTGAGCGATTTGATAAGGCTCGACATACCTAGGGCTCAATTTCCCTTTCTTCCCAAACCGCATTACTCCCTTCAAGAGAGACACCTTCAAGAATACCCAGTCATCTACTTGAAATTCTAATTCTCTGCGACGAACGTCCGCATAGGATTTTTGACGACTCTGAGAAAATTTAATCCTCTCCTGAATGACTTTAACTTTTCCCATAGCTTGATGCACGAGATCCGGCCCTAACAATTATGCTTCACCAACTTTGAACCATCCAATAGGAGATCTACACCTTCTTCCGTACAATTCCTCGAACGGGGCCATCTGAATACTAGCATGAAAACTATTATTGTAAGCAAATTATATAAGCGGTAAATGGTCATCCCAACTACCCTTGAAATCCAGAACACAAGCCCGCAACATATCTTCAAGCGTATGAATAGTCCGCTCCGCTTGACCATCAGTCTACGGGTGGACAGTCGTGCTGAGATTTACCTGACTACCCAAACCTTGCTGAAATTTCCTCCAAAAATTAGCTGTGAACTAGGCCCCTCGATCTGAGATAATAGAAACTGGAGTACCATGCAATCTGACTATTTCCTTGATATATAACAGAGCGTATTTTTAGCAGTATCAGTGGATTTGACTGACAAGAAGTGAGCTAATTTCGTGAGTCGATCCACTATCACCCAAATTGAGTCGAACTTGCGCTGAGTGCTAGGTACCCCTACCACGAAGTCCATATTGATCATTTCCCATTTCCACATCGGTATTTCCATGAGTTGCGTCAACCCACTGGGCCTCTAATTCTCGGCCTTCACTTGTTGACAATTCGGACATTTGGATACAAAGTCCGCCACACTCCTCTTCATATTACCCAACCAATAAATTTCCTTGAGATCGTGATACATTTTTGTAGAACCTGGGTGCACAAAATACCTGGAATTATGAGCCTCCGCCATTACCCTCTCCCAAAGATTATCCATATCCGGAACACATAGCCTTCCTTGGCACTGCAAAACACCATCATCGCTGCTGAGAGAAAATGCCAAAACCTTGTTATTCAGAATTGCCTCTCTCAACTGTGCCAATGCTGGATCATTAAATTGCTTTTCTTTGACTTCCGCTACAAGTGACGATTTGGCTCCGTTATGCACCACAACATCCCCTTCGCCTGAGGTCGAAAGACAAACCCCCATACTGGCCAACTGATAAACCTCTCGAGCCAAAGGCCTCTGATCTACTTCCAAGTGAGCCAAACTACCCATAGACTTCCGACTGAGAGCGTCGGCCACCACATTCGCCTTCCCTGGATGGTACGAGATGTTCATATCATAATCCTTATGAAATTCTAACGACCTCCGCTGCCTTAGATTCAGCTCCTTCTGCTTGAACAAGTATTGAAGACTTTTGTGGTCTGAGAACACGTCCACATGGACCCCATAAAGATAATGCTGCCAAATATTTAATGCAAACACAACTGCCGCGAGTTCCACACCATGTGTCGGATAGTTCTTTTCGTGATTCTTGAGTTGCCTAGAAGCATACGCTATAACCTTTCCATGTTGCATCAACACACATCCCATACCAACCTTTGAAGCATCGGAATAAACCACAAATCCCTATGGACCTTTCGGCAAGGTCAATACCGGTGCCGAAGTCAATCTCAACTTCAATTCCTGAAAACTCTTTTCGCAAGCATCGGGCCATTGGAACTTAACTGCTTTCTGCGTCAATTTAGTCAATGGGGAGGCGAGGGTACAGAATCCCTCCACAAACCTCCGCTAATACCCAGCTAGACCCAAGAAGCTGCGAATATCTGTCAGGGTCGTTGGTCTAGGCCAATCCTTCACCGCTGCAATTTTATGGGGGTCAACCCGGATCCCTTCCTTGGAGACAACATGACCCAAAAAGGCAATTGATTCTAGCCAAAAATCGCATTTTGAAAACATGGCATACAACTTGTGCTGATGAAGACTCTGCAGAACTGCCCTGAGGTGATTAGCATGATCTTCCCGATTCTGCGAATACACAAGGATGTCGTCAATAAAGACAATTACGAAGGAGACAAAGAACGATTTGAAAACCCGATTCATAAGATCCTTGAAAGCTGTTAGGGAATTGGTTAGCCCAAAAAACATTACCAGAAATTCGAAATGCCCATAACGAGTCCTGAAACCGGTCTTAGGAATATCCTGCTCCCTGATCTTTAACTGGTGATACCCAGACCGTAAATCAATTTTGGAGAAAAACCTCGCACCTTGCAATTGGTCTAACAAAATCATCTATCCGAGGCAATGGATAATTATTTTTTATAGTGACTTTGTTGAGCTGCCGATAATCAATACACATCTGAAGCGACCCATCCTTCTTTTTAACAAAAAGAACTGGAGCGCCCCACGGCGACACACTTGGCCGAATGAACCCCTTTTCTAATAAGTCCTTCAACTGCTCCTTTAACTCTCTCAACTCTACTGGCGCCACTCTGTATGGTGGAATAGATATTGGTTGCGTATCTGGAAATACATCAATCCTGAAATCGATCTCTCTATCTGGCGGAATCCCTGGAAGCTCATCCGGAAATACTTCGAGAAACTCATTCATAACTGGCACGGACTCGGGGGCAGACACCTCTGAAGCGGTGTCCGTAACCCGGACCAAATGGTAAATGCACCCCTTCTTAATCATCTTCGAGGCCTTAAGGTAGGAAATAAACCTACCCTTAGGCACCACACCATTCTCTTTCCACTCAATAACTAACTCATTAGGAAACTCGAACCTCATAATTCTGGTTCGGCAATCGAGTATAGCAAAGCACGAATAAAGCCAATCCATTCCCATGATAACATCAAAATCTACCATCCCAAGCTCGATAAGATCGGTCATGGTATCCCGACCACACACCGTGACAACACAATTCCTCTAGAGTCGCGCGACTGTAATAGAATCACCAACCGGAGTCGACAAAGAGAACGGCTCATGAAGATGTTTGGGTTCTATCCCAAAACTTGAAGCAATAAATGTGGTAACATATGACAAGGAGGACCCCGGATCAATAAGAGCATAAACATCAAGGGTTTGTACAGTCAGAATACCTGTGACAACGTCTGGAGAAGCCTCCGCACTCTGGCGACCACTCAAAGCATAGAATCAACTGGGTTCACCTCTACCTAGTACTCCACCCTTAACTGCACCACGCCCTACTGGAGCTGGAGGGCGCACTGAAGATGTGGTGGTTGAGAACTGGATGGCTGAGCAGTGCTCCTACCCGTGCCCTAAATGGGCACACGATAATCCCGCTGAATATGACCTCTCTCCCCGCATCTATAGCACATTGGGATATCCAAGTAACAAGGCTCGGCATGAAATCGCCCACACTCAGGGCATGAAGCCCTCCTCTGCTGCTAGAACCTCCCTCCTGGACGACCGGACTAGTGGGATCTCCTATTGTCTGAACCTGGTCCCAAGCGACTGCTCTGCTGATAGCTATGTACGGATGGCGGTGCACTGGCTGAGGGTTGTGCATGAGACTGCGATGGCCCTAATGACCCTTTCCCATGAGTGGGTCTCCCTCCTCCAACTGAACTCATTGAGTGGCCCACTGACTGGGCCCTGCTACTACTCTCTCTTTCCATTCTTATCTTCAACGTCCTAGCCTATGTAACCTGGGCGAATCCCACTATCTTCCCATAATTCATGTCTGGGTGCAAGGCAGTTGTAGCAGCTTCATTCACAACCAAGGGACTAAGGCCCTTATCAAAACGTCGAACTCTAGCATCCATAGTCGACACCAAGTGAGGAGCATATTTAGACAACCGCACGAACTCCATGTGGTACTCCCACGCACTCATGTTGCCCTGCCTGAGGACCTCAAACTCTGTAGCACGGGCTGCCATAGTCTCGGCAGGCAGGAAGTGATCCATGAAAGCATCGACGAACTCATCCCATCTCGCCATAGTACTTCCCTCCCCATGAGAATCCTCCCACATCTGGAACATGGAATATGCCGCTCCCCTCAGCCTATAAGAAGCTAACTCAACCCCCTATGTCTCTGTAGCCTTCATAACCCGAAGCGTCTTGTACATCTCATCTAGAAAATCCTGAGGATCGGCCTCTAGGTCAGTACCTGAGAACTCTGTAGGATCCAACCGCATAAACTGGTTGACTCTTGAACCGGTGGAATCTCCCTTCCCGATAGAGGACACAGGGGTAGCATGAGATACTTGGGCGTGGCAGGCCACAAGTTGTGTCAGCATATGAATAGCTCCCCTGAGGTCCCCATCAGAGACACCAGGACCGGGAGCTGGAACTGAAGAAGAATTAGGAACATCAGCGGGAGGGACTGTAGCACCCTCTACCGTAGCAGGAATAGGAACACTCTGGTCTGGAATAGGGAGGCCAGGTAGATTCAGGGTCAGGGAATCACTCCCCCCCACACCGTCTGGTACAGAATTCATGGCCACTCCAGGGGTGGCATTGGCCTCTAGGCCGAATCGAGCTCTCTTCTTTGGTTCCATTTACTTAAAAATTCAGATCAATGCACGAGTTAGACAAGGATACTTTCACTTTCCACTTCATCGCACGATACAGAATAACAATGAAAGGATATTTTCCTAAATGTTCATGTAGCCCCCTAATTATAGATGTGGTCGACAACACACCGATAAGAAGGGCTCTACTAGACACGGCTCCGGAACATCCTAGGACACTTTAAAAACCATAGGCTCTTATACCAAGTTTGTCACGCCCCAAGGCTAAGGGAAACGACTGGCGCTCAACCGGAGGACCCCAGTCTAGCGGGCCTGGATTGCCTTTCCTATCCCACGTATTGCCCCGTGATTTCAGTATACATTATTCATGTGAAATAGAAAATTTACGACTTAAGCATAGACCTACGACTTGAGTTCACTTCTACATTTTATCATTACCAACATTTGATATCAAATACTTACAAAATGCATACAACATTTACCAACGTCGACCACGATTCTGAACCGTACAATTACTACCCAAAATACATATGTACATCACCCACATTGTGTCTACGGAGCCTCTACGAGTAATAGGAGTTTATACAATACTTTTCGGCAATAAGGATCCGGCTATACCTTACAATATAAAACAGACCCAAAAGGAGATGGCATGAACCACATACGGCCCCGGGAGGAAGTGGGGCTCACCAGTACAGCTGACGGGATGGAGAGGAGGCACTCTCGACAATGGGCTGAATTACCGGCTAGGGAACCACCTACATTTAATGAAAACAATGTAGCTCCCCCAGCAAAAGGGACGTTAGTACCATTGAATAGTACTAGTATGTATGAACAATCTTTACGCTAAGTAAAATCAAGAAATGCCCAAGTAGAAAATAGTTAAGCAAACCAACACGTAATACACAGTGGTACAGAATGAATGCAATTAAGGGTCTCACAGATTTTTCATCTCAACACAATCACACTCCACTTTCATGTTGCGGCGCGAAACGCGATCCCACCAGACAATCACATATCAATATCATTTACTATGTTGCGGCGCAACCTAATTCCACCTGATAATTTACATTCCACCCTTTTACCTCTCCACCCTTATTCCTTCGTGTTGCGGCGTGCAACCCGATCCCACCTAAAAATTTACATTCCACCTTTTTTACCTCTCCACCCTTATTCCTTCGTGTTGCGGCGTGGAACCCGATCCCACCGGACATCACGATTCATAGGAAAAAACAATAGTTCACAATTAAATCACATGGCTTCAAACCATCAAGACTACCATTTCATAACAACCAAACAATCATGTGCTTATAATAGTTCTTACCAGCCAATAATTTAACCACAAAGGTGTTCATCAACAAGAATATGATTCCATTTTAATCGACAACTCACAAGAAGCCAAGATGCAATAAACTGTACCAATAGTGCATCATATAAGATATTTCCATGATCATGAAGTTGAATTCAATCGATTCACAACCTCCTTTCATCTCTTGTTACATAGCCCTTAGCACATAAGTACATGCACACAATTGAGTTTATTACCATCGTTTTGTACCATCACATTTAGATTTTAGACATTTAGCAAGTCTTACACCTCCACACAATCATTCCACAGACAATCTATTCACAGTTATTCCACAAGAAAACTGATACAATATATTTGGGCACCAACAGAGTGATTTTACGGAGATTAAAGTTAGCCATACATACCTGGAGTTGAATTTTCTTTTTAACTCTTACTAACAATTCACCGAACCGCCTAGTACCGTCAATCTAGTTCACAATTTAATACATTTAACTTAGAATTGGTAATCATGAATACAATTCGAACTTTCTTAGGTATTTTACCGAACATTATGTGAACCCTTAGGTTACCAACCCCCTTCTTTGTGAATATTTACTCCAACCCACTTCCTCTTACTAGGTTATGGACATAAATGAGCATGCATGCAAGTCTTTACATTTTTGTCTTCAAGGACCAGTTTAGGTGAGTCCCATTTCTATTTAAAAATCTGAGAATTTAAAGAAATTGGGGTGAAAAGTTACCTGCTCGAATGAAGAAGAAAACAATTACTCAAAAATATCCTGGCCTGAGTGACTTTGAAAAATCAAATTGAGTGAAGAAAGAACTTCCTCTCTCCAGGATCCTCTCTTCCTCTCTCTTTTTTGTTCACAAAATGGTTAAAATGAAGGGGAGGGGTGTTTTATTGAACAGGGGGTCGGGTTTTAAAAATTAGAAAATAGGATCCCCGACACGGAATGCGGTCAGGAATGCGATCGCATTCCCGTTCTGCTGCCGACATTCCTGTTGCATAACGGCCCTCAAAATGGGCCAAAATTAGAAAATAGTCTTCCCAGGTGTGCGACCACTATGCGGTTCGTATACCTGTTATGCGATAGCATAGTGCGTCGCATAACCTCCCTCAAAAAATCAAAGGGGCAAGAATGAGAAAACTATGCGGTCCGCATAACCAGAATACGATCGCATTCTGGGCCGCATAGTTGTCCTCAATTTGGGCAGTGATCTGCCCTTGTATGCGACCATTATGTGGTCCGCATACCCGTTATGCGATCGCATAGTGCGTCACATAACTGGAAAATTATATCTTTCAAATTCCAGGGTACTTTTTACTTAAAAAAAGGTCCATTTTAAGAATTTCTACAGTTATAACAACCCCTGGGACTTATTCGGGCATTATTTTAGATATAAATTCTACGGGTCTTTACATTTTTCTTTCAAAAACCATGATATAAGCCTTTACCCATTTTGACCCTCTCTTGGCACCCAATCTTTCCTTAACACTAGGAAAGAGCATAAGTTTTGGGGAGAGATGAGGAATGCAACAAAGTGAAAAAGAAGGCACAAAAGAAAAAAAAAAGGGAAAGGCAATGAAAAGGAAAGAAAAGAAACATCAAAAAGCCAAAAAAAAATGAACAAGTAGAAGAAATAAAGGAAATCAATGAAATAAATGTGATTAAAGGTGTGGAATGCTAAGAAAGGAGAAAAATAATTTCAATGAAGAAAAAGGTCTGACAGTGTGTCTCTCCAACCCTTCAGAAAGAGCTAAATGACTCAAGAAGTCAAGAGAATGTGAAACAAAATGAAGTGCTTAAGGAAATATAGAACTCACTTTGACCAAATACTTCCTACCCTTAACAAATAGCCTTCATCATGTACCCACAAAAATCCCTATATGATCTTGAGTTGAATGAAACTTACATTAGTGGTGACTCACATAAGGGGCAAGCCTATGGTACTTTGAGCCGGACTTGAGTGTTTTCTTTGAGAGAGATGAGTGAAATCCCATTATCCTCATTCTGAGCGTTACAATTTTAAAGTGAGGTGCTTAGGGAGAGTTGAGGAGTATGAGTTTGGGTTCCACAATAACCAAAGTGGTAGTAAGAGTTTCATTGATGAATCAAGTCAACTCTTGATGCTCTTATGTCGCACTTAAATCCATGATTTTAACAAGCGTCAAATGTTGTTAATGATTCATTTGCATTGAGGGCAATTGTTAGTCCCAGTTGATGCTAGAAGAGGTTACCTTAGGACAGCCGAATTTCCTTGGAATTTCTCAAAAAAGGGTGGGGCTTGTCTTGTTTGCTTGAGGACAACAAAACATTAAGTTTGGGGGAGTTGATAACTAGGACTTTTACCTTGTTTTCCGCTCTATCTTGCTTAAGTTTTGGTTATAATGGTAGACATAATATCCCCAAAAGCTTACGTGTCGTACTTGTTTCATGATTGCGCCAAAAATGATGACAAACAGTTAGAAACCTGCTCAAAAAGGAGTGAATCTGGCACAAGTACCAATAACATCAAAAAGGCCTACCTCAAGTGTCCATCGCGGCCGCGGTCCACTCTTCGGGGTCCGCGGTGGTGAAGATCATAGAACCATACCAAAGGCAAATGACCATCGCAGCCGCAGTCCAAGCTACGCGGTCCGCGGTGGTAAGGTTCAGAGAGACTACTTCAAGGCTAAGTCCACCGCGGCCGCGGTCCAATCTTCGCGGTCCGCGGTGGCAAAGTTCAGAGAGGTGCTTTTTAAGGCTAAGGGCACCGTGGACCGTGGTCAATGTTACGCAGTCCACGGTCAAGAACTTTTAGAGACTCGGCAGCTGAAGCCAAAGCAGTCCACCGCGGTCGCTTTTACGCGGTACGTTTTAACCCCGCAGGTGTATTTTTGTCCGAAATTTTGGCTGGGTATAAATAGCTTCTTTTGCAATTTTTTTTAGATTTTAACATTGAATCATTGTGGTTTATGTTATAAATCAAATATATGGGTTTTAGTTCATCTCTTTCATTGATTTTATCTTTGATTATGAGTAGCTAAACCCATTAGCTAGGTTTGTGGCTCAACCCTAGCGTGGGTATTTAATGGGTTCCTAAAATTAAGGCTTGAATGTTTATGGGTATTTGGTATTTAGGATAATTTAAGGTTTTCTTGCTATAATTAGTGGTTGCAAACACTAATTGATTTTCAATTGACTTGGGTCCTTCTTGAGAAATAGGACTTGAGTCTAGAAAATTAGTCCAAGAAGAAATTGGGACAAAATCAAGAGATTGGTAGTCCCAATCATTGGGTTAAATCCAGATATGGTAAAACCCCACTTGAGTCCTAATTAAAGGGTTAAACCTCGAGAGAGTAATACCCTACTTGAACCTAAATTGCTTGCACCTTTGACACCCAATTGGCCCCTAGAGAGGTAATTAGGGCAAAGCCACTCAAACTACCGAGGGGTATAAAGTAGGCAACTTAGTGCATTGGTTATATCATGATCCCTTCATTAACATCCTTGCCTTAGAAATTGGAATCCGCTAAGTACTCGCCTTGGTAAAAGTAATAATCCTAGTGCCTTTATCCTTATAGAAAACAACTCCAAAAACAATATAGTTAGTTAATTTGCATTCAATATAGTATAAATCATACTTGTAGTTGAAAACCCAAAAAGATGAGAAGTGTAATTAGGAACACGAGACACTACTAGATCACATAGACCCTCACTCCAAATCATAACTCCTTGAGGATTCAATCCCGACCTATCGGGTAAAAGCTACACCGACCCTTGTCTTCCTACTTATATAGTAGTGAGGGTGAGAGCCGATCACACACCATTTTGAAAGGGAGGTTGTTGAAATATTTGGAGGAATCTGGCATGGTCTATTTGATGGATAAGTTTGAGGTGCAGGGCTGGAAGGACATGGTCCTTCACTTAGATGGGCGGCTGGTCAGAAGTGAGATAGTCGAGTTCATGGCAAATGTTGTAATTAAGGATGGCAGAGTCTCTAGCCAAGTGAAAGGGACAAAAATTTCCTTTGATGCCAAAGTTTTGGGAGAGGTGCTTAGGATTTCGTCTGAGGGCTATGATGATTACACCAGGCAAAAGTGGCCAAGCTTAGATGCTCTTCTGACTGCTCTGCAAATCACAAGAAGGTTCTGTGACAATGAAGAGGAGGCTGAACCTAGGGCAGTCTACTAGAGTGAGATGAAGCCCCCTCACAAAATTGTATTAGTGTTCATCAACAAGTGTGTACTTCCATGATAGGAGAGAATGAAAATAACTAACTACATGGACTTAGTTCTAATGGAGTGCCTGTGTCACAACCCAAAATCCTAACCTAGGTCGTGATGGCGCCCATCACCAGGGTCAAGCAAGCCAACACTCAAATTACTAAGGATTTTCCCCCTGTTGGATTAAACATTTCAACGTGTAACAAGTTTTGAACTTAAAACATTAAATGAAAAGATAATAATTAGCCGATTTTTAACCAAAAGGAGTCATAGAGAGGCGTGAGCCAATATGTGTATATATATATAGACCCGAAGTCCACAATAACATCCACGTGTGTGCTAGGAACTAGTGTCACAATTCCTACGGGCATACTAACAAAATATACAAAAGATATAATATAACGGTCCCACTGTCTGGAAGGAATAGACGAGAAATAACAAAATAAACTCCATGTGCTGCCGAGGATCGTCAGGGAAGCAGCTCACCGTGAAGTCAGGTCCAATCTAAACTCAGAATCTAGCTCCGGTCGGGTAACAGATGCACCCGCCTCAGAACCTGTACAATTAAGTACAGAAGCGTAGCATGAGTACATAAATAGATATGTACCCAGTGAGTATCCAGTCTAATCTCGAAGAAGTAGTGACGAGAAGTCGACTTGACACTCACTAAGGTCCAACAATATAGTTTAACAGAATATGATGTAAACGATGGGCATATGAAGGCAACAAGGCACCAAATATTAAAGGCAACCAAAATCCAAATAAAATACCGAAAGTAAATAAACAATTTCTACTTCAATTTCCCCCAAATATCTGTCATTTCAATATCCATGAATCATTAACAATTTATCATGCGCATAGGGGATAAGGACAACCGGCCTGAGCCATAAAGTGATCATATTTGTGCACTACCGAGGGTCGAACAACCCGAACCATAATGTATCTTTCAATCCGTCGTGGCGTACGGCCCGCTCCCATGAGAGTGGGGGAAATAACACTCCGCTCACGGAATGTAAATTGCGAAGCGGTCACATGCACACCCAATATTCCTTTTAAATTACTTTCCATAAACAACTCCTTCAAATTATCAAATTTCCAGAAATCTCAGGGAACAAAACTACATATAACATGAATTCATAACATATAATTCATTACCATGAAGAACACAAGCATGATGTGGCCTAACTACCCGGACATAACAGTAATAGCCGCTACGTACGGACTCTTGTCACTTTGTACGTACGTAGCCCCCACAAACATTAACACATACCATTTAGATCACCTATGGGGACAATTCCCTCTTATAAGGTTAGAAAGGAGACTCACCTCGTGTCAAACCTACTCGTCGGGTCAATAACGCGCCCCAACCTTCGAACTCGTCTCCTAAGGACTCAAAATTAGTCAAATGTTACACAAGTTCATCAATTTATACCCAAAAGTATGAATTTATCCTATTTATTCAGTTATTTCATCCTACTTGAAGAAATCCCAAAGTTCACCCCTGGCCCACATGCTCGGATTTCGAAAAATCTCGAAGGAAACACTCACCCGTAACCTAAGGATCGTTAATATATGATTTTTACTTGATTTCATGGCAAATTAACAGGAGATTCCACAAATTTTCATAAGCCCTTGGTTACTACTCTAACCTTGATTTTTCACTAATTTGGATGATAAATGTAACTAAGAATTCATGCCTTAAACTAACATTAGGGTAAAATTCACTTACCTTTCAGTGGTTAAGTCGTGGAGTCCTTTTCCCAAGCTCTCAAGTCCTTTAATGGTTGAAATAATGAGGATAAATGAAGAAATCCCGTGTCTTTAAGGAACAGACTGCCTACAGTGGTTCCGCACTTATGGCTTAAGGACCGCACCTGCGGTCTCGCACCTGCGAAAATTGGACAAGGGGATTGGGCTCGCACTTGTGGATAGGAGTCCGCACTTGCGAGAAATGGGCAACCACAGGAGGTCGCACCTGCGAGGCTGGGACTGCAGGAGCGGTCCCGCACCTACGACTGGGCAACTGCACCTGCGGTCACACCAGATCAGGTGCACCAACAACTTTTTCAGCTGGTTTTGTGCCTCGTTCGGTGCCCGAGAGGCACCTAGGCCCACTCGAGCCCCGGTTCAAATATACCAACAAGTCCCAAATCATATTACGGACTCGCTCGAGCCTTCGTATCACTCAAAACAATGCTTAAACTCAAAATCACACCTCAAACCCCCTTAAATATCAAACTTAAGAACTTCAAGTTCTTGAATTCGATATCAATGCACCGAACCGACCTATAATACTCGGAATGACACCAAATTTTGCGAGCAAGTCAAAAATGACATAACAGAACTATTCCTGGTCTCGAAATTCCGTTCGGACCCCGATAACACAAAAACATGTTCCAAACCAAATTACAAACTTAAGGAAACTCATATTTCACTATTAGGCGCTGAAATTCCCCCGGGTCATCCAAAACTCGTTCTGAACATACGTCCAAGTCCGAAATCATCATAAGAAGCTACCGGAACCATCAAAATTCGATTCCGAGGTTGTTGCTAAAAATGTTGACCAAAATCAAACTTGGCCTTAAAGGCCAACCTTAAGGAACCAAGTGTTCCTATATCACTCTAAACACTTCCGAATCCCGAACCACTCGTCCCCGCAAGTCATAAATCATGATAAGACGCTACAGGAAGTCTCATTTAGGGGAACGGGGTCCTAATACGCAAAACAACCAGTCGGGTCATTATATTCTCCACCTCTTAAACAAACGTTTGTCCTCGAACGGGTCTAGAATTATACCTGAGGTGCTGAATAGATGTGGATATCTGCTCTGCATGTCCTCCTCGGACTCCCAAGTCGCTTCCTCGACTGGCTGGCCCCTCGACTAGACCTTTACGGCAGAAACTCTCTTGGACCTCAACTGGCGGTCCTTCCTGTCAATACTAGCAACTGGCTCCTCCTCGTAGCCCAACTTCTCGTCCAATTGAATAGTGTTGAAATCAACCACGTGAGAGAGGTCGGCGTGGTACCTCCAGAGTATGGATACGTGAAAGACCGGATGAACTTCTGATAAACTGGGAGGTAAAGCAAGCTCATAAGAAACCTCTCCGACTCGCCTCAACACCTCGAAAGGACCTATAAACCGTGGGCTTAGCTTGCCCTTCTTCCGAACCTCATAATACCCTTCATCGGCGAGACCTTCAATGGAACCTTATCTCCCTCCATAAATGATACATCACGCGCCTTCTGATCCGAGTAACTCTTCTGTCTGAACTGTGTTGTGCGGAGACTCTCCTAAATCAACTTCACTTTCTCCAAAGCATCTCTCACTAGGTCGGTGCCATATAACCTAGCCTCTCAAGGCTCAAACCACCCAATAGGAGAACGACATCGCCGACCATACAAAGCCTCAAATGGATCCATCTCGATGCTGGACTGATAACTGTTATTGTAAACAAACTTAGCCAAAGGCAAGAACTAGTCCCACTGACCTCCGAAGTCAATCACACATGCCCTGAGCATGTCCTCCAATATTTGAACTGTACGCTCCGACTGTCCATCAGTCTGAGGGTGAAATGTTGTTCTGAGATCTATCTGGGTACCCAACTCACTATGCAATGCTCTCCAGAAGTGCGAGGTGAACTGAGGACCTCGATCTGATATAATGGACACCGGCATACCGTGCAACCGGACTATCTCCCGAATGTAGATCTGGGCTAACCTCCCAGAAGTATAAGTAGTAGCCAAAGGAATGAAATGCGCCTATTTGGTCAATCTATCCACAATGACCCAAACCGCGTCAACCTTCCGCAAAGTTCGAGGCAACCCAATCACGAAGTCCATAGTGATGCGCTCCCACTTCCACTCAGGAATGGGCATCTGCTCAAGTAGGCCTCCTGGACTCTGGTGCTCATACTTCACCTACTGGCAGTTAAGGCATCTAGCCAGATACCCCACAATATCCTTCTTCATCCGCTTCCACAAGTAATGGTGCTTCAAATCACGATACATCCTCGTAGCACCAGGATTAACAGAATACCGAGAACTGTGTGCCTCCTCTAGAATCCTCTCCCTCAGACCATCAACATTAGGAACACATAAACGGCCCTGAAGTCTCATAACACCATCCTCGCCAATAGTAACATCCTTGGCACCACCCTGAACCACTGTCTCATGTAGCTTTGCCAAGCACGGATCATCATACTGTCGAGCCTTAATCTCCCCCAATAACGAGGACTGAGTGACAACATGTGCAAGGCCTCAACGAGGCTCTGAAAGATCTAATCTCACCAGGCGATTAGCCAAGGACTGAATGTCCAAGGCCAGAGGTCTGTCCTCCGCTGCAATGTAATCCAAGTTACCCATACTCTCCGCCTTCCTGCTCAAAGCATATGCTACCACATTTGCGTTGCCCAGATGATAAAGAATGGTGATGTCATAATCCTTTAGCAACTGAAGCCACCTGAGTTGCCTCAAATTATGATCCCACTATTTGAACAAGTGTTGCAATCTGCGGCAATCCGTATAAACCTCACAGGACACCCCATGAAAGTAGTGCCTCCAAATCATAAGAACATGAACAATCATCGCCAACTCCAGATGGTGCACAGGGTAATTCTTCTCATGAACCTTCAGTTAGCGCGAAGCATAAGCAATAACTCTTCCTTCCTGCATCAACACACTCCCAAGACAACACGTGAAGCCTCTCAATACACAGTATACATCCCAAAACCGGAAGGCAATGTCAGAACTGGTGTTGAGGTCAATGTTGTCTTGAGCTTCTGAAAACTCGCCTCACACTCGTCGGACCATCAAAATAGGGCATTATTATGAGTCAATCTAGTCAATGGAGCTGCAATATTAGAGAACCCCTCCATAAATCGGCGATAATAGCTTGCTAGGCCCAAAACGCTTCTAATCTTTGTAGCTAAAACAGGACGTGGCCAACTCTGAAATGCCTCAACTTCTTAGGATAAACCTTGATACCCTCTCCGGATACCACATGCCCCAAGAATGCCACGGAATCGAACCAGAACTCACACTTGGAGAACTTTGAATATATCTTCTATTCCCGCAAAGTCTGGAGTACAACTCTCAAATTCTGCTCATGCTCACCCAGGCTACGTGAGTAAATCAAGATGTCATCAATGAAGACGATGACAAAGGAATCAAAAAAACAGCCTGAACACCCTATTCATCAAGTCCATGAATGTTGTTGGGGCATTAGTCAAGCAAAAGGACATCACCAGGAACTCATAGTGGACATATCTCGTATGGAAAGCAGTCTTCGGAATATCAGAGGCTCGAATCTTCAACTGATGATATCCCGATCTCAAATCAATCTTAGAAAACACCCGAGCACCCTGCGACTGGTCAAACAAATCATTAATGCACGGAAAAGGATAATTGTTCTTAATGGTGACCTTGTTCAACTGGCGGTAGTCAATACACATCCACATGGATCCATCATTCTTCTGCACAAATAGGACTGGAGCACCCCATGGCGATACACTCGGTCTGATAATCCCTTTGCCAACAACTCCTCAAGTTTCTCCTTCAACTCCTTCAATTCCTTCGGAGCCATACGGTATGGGGGAATGGAAATAGGTTGAGTGCCTGGAGCTACCTCGATACAGAAATCAATATCTCGATCCGGAGGCATGCTTGGAAGGTCAGAAGGAAATACATCAGCAAACTCCCGAATGACTGGCACTAAATCAATCGTCGGAGACTCGGTGGTGGTGTCCCGCACATAAGCAAGATACGCTAGACAACCCTTCTCGACCATATGTCGAGCCTTCCTGAACGAAATAACTTGGATGGCTGCACTAACTGAGGAACCTCTCTACTCCAACCTAGGCAACTCGGGCATGGTCAAAGTAACTGTCTTGACATGGCATGATAAGGAGATAGCCAATCCATGCCTAAAATAACCTCGAAGTCCTTCATGTCGAGAAATAGAAGGTCCGCTCTAGTCTCAAACCCCCAGAATGTAACAACACAGGATCGGTAAACCCGGTCTACCACCACGAAATCACCCACAAGAGTGGACACATATATAGGGGAACCCAAGGACTCAAGAGGAACATCCAGAAAGGAGCAAATAAGGCTAAAACATATGAATAGGTGGATCCTGGATCAAATAATACTGATGCCTCCCTACCACATACTGAAATAATACCTGTGATCACAGCGTCTGAGGCCACTACATCTGATCTGACCGGAATAACATAGAATCTAGCTGGAGCACCTGAAGATTGAGCTCCGCTAGAGTGAACAGGAGCTGACTGGCCTCCCCCTAACAGACCTCCATCTCTAGGACGACCCCTGCCGACCTGTCCTCCACCTCTAGGTGGTTGGACTGCTGGTGCTGGACCCATAGGCTGATAACCCTGCTGCACTGCTTTGCCCCGAAGCCTGGGACAAAACCTCTTCATATGACCTAGATCCCCACACTCATAAAAACTTCTAGGTACCATAGCCTGTTGCCCCGAAGAAGAACCCTGAATGGACGGAAAGCGATGTGAACCCTCTAGCATAGCACTGAAGTAGGGACTGGAGGATCCCCGATGACTAGAATAACCACCAGATGAACTCTGAATAGCTGGAGGGCGGTAGGAACGCTCTGGCATGGCGCTGAATTGAGGCCTCGCTGAAATACCTCGAGGAGGTGGTGGGGGTGCTAAATATGAAGGCCTGCTGGGCTGACCACTACCAAACAGACCCCTGCCCCTGACTGGGGCACCTCTAAAATCTCCGAAGAACCTAGCCCTCTTGTTTTGCTGCCCCTGCTCTCTGCTCCTCGATCGATACCCCTCGATCCTGCGAGCAATCTCTACCACGAGCTGATAAGGAGTACTTATCTCAACCTCTCGGGCCACGGTGGCCCTAATACCTGGATGCAACCCAGCCATAAATCTCCGCACCCTCTCAGCATCTATAGGTAGTATCATGAGTGTATGGCGTGACAGCTCTGAAAATCTAGCCTCATAATTTGTCACTGACATCAGTCCCTGCTCTAGCTGCTCGAACTGATATCGCAGCTCTTCCCTCTCAGAGGGTGGGATATATCTATCCAGAAATAGCTTACTGAACTAGCCCCAAGTGATAGAGGAGAATCTGTTGGCCTGCTGTGGATATAAGACTGCCACCATCTGCGAGCTCTACACTCCAACTGAAAGGTAGTAAGTCCATTACATGGGACTCTGAGATCCTCATGATGTGCAGTCTGTCCCTGCACCGGTCAATAAAGTCCTGGGCATCCTTGCCTCGCTCACCCCCGAAGACTGGAGGGAGAAATCAGGTCCACCTATCCAATAACTTCTGCGGATCGTCGTCTGTAGCTGGTCTGGGCTCAGGTGCTGCTGCTACAATCTGGACCCCACCCACGGGCAGTGTACCTGGGGTATGATGTACTACTGCTGCCTGACCTGCAGCCTGGGCGGTAGGGGTCTGGGCTCCCCCTCCCGCTTGAGATATGGCAGGATCCGCCAGAAATAAGTCGGCCTAGAACATAGTGTCCATTAACCGCATCATACGGCCCATGACCTCCTGAAGACTGGCGCCGTCATAAAGTCCACTAGAGAAGGATCTGTTGGGGGCACCTCGCCCTGCTCCTCTATGATGGGGTCCTCCTCTAGTGGTGCAATCGGAATAGCTCTAGGATGCCCTCTCCCCCTAACTCGGGTCGGTGCCTTCCCCTGGCCTCTACCACGGCCTCGAACGTTGGGGGTAGCGGCATCTCCCGGGTCTGGAACGTTAGTTGCGTGCGTCCTCATCATCTGTGAGAGAATAGAAGGGTGAGATTTAATTGTACCATCAACTGCACGATAGATTATGAATAAATAGAGGTTTCCTAACACCCTATAGCCTCCTGAAGATAAGTACAGACGTCTCCGTACCAATCCGCAACACTCAACTGGGTTTGCCTGTGACTCGTGAGACCTACATGAACCTAGAGCTCTGATACCATGTTGTCACGACCCAAAATCCTAACCCAGGTCATGATGGCGCCCAACACCGGGGTCAGGCAAGCCAACACTCAAATTACTAAGGAATTTCCCCCTGTTGGATTAAACATTTCAACGTGTAACAAGTTTTGAACTTAAAACATTAAATGAAAAGATAATAATTAGCCGATTTTTAGCCAAAAGCAATCATAGAGAGGCATGAGCCAATATGTGTACATATATACAGACCTGAAATCCACAATAACAACCACGTGTGTGCCAGGAACTAGTGTCACAAGTCCTACGGGCATACTAACAGAATATACAAAAGATATAATATAATTGTCCCACTATCTGGAAGAAATAGACGGGAAATAAAAAATTAAACTCTATGGTGCTGCCGAGGACCGTCAGGGAAGCAGCTCACCGTGAAGTCAGGTCCAATCTAAACTCAGAATCTAGCTCCGCTCGGGTAACCAGATGCACCAGTCTCAGAACCTGTACAATTAAGTATAGAAGCGTAGCATGAGTACATAAATAGATATGTACCCAGTGAGTATCCAGTCTAATCTGGAAGAAGTAGTGACGAGAAGTTGACTTGACACTCACTAAGGTTCAACAATATAGTTTAACGTAATATGATGAAAATGATAGGCATATGAAGGAAATAAGGATGCAAATGTTAAAGGCAACCGAAATCCAAATAAAATACCGAAAGTGAAAACAATTTCTACATCAATTTCCCCCAAATATCTGTCATTTCAATATCCATGAATCATTAACAGTTTATCATGCGCATACGGGATAAGGACAATCGCCCTGAGCCATAAAAGTGATCATATTTGTGCACTGCCGAGGGTCGAACGGCTCGAACCATAATGTATCTTTCAATCCGTCGTGGTGTACGGCCTGCTCCCATGAGAGTGGGGGAGAAATAACACTCCACTCGCGGAATGTAAATTGCGAAGCAGTCACATGCACACACAATATTCCTTTTAAATTACTTTACATAAACAATTCCTTCAAATTATTAGATTTCCATAAATCTCAGGAACAAAGCTACATATAACATGAATTCATAACATATAATTCATTACGAGGAAGAACACAAGCATGATGTGGGCTAACTACCCGGACATAACAGTAATAGCCGCTACGTACGGACTCTCATCACTTTGTATGTACGTAACCCCCACAAACATTAACACATAGCATTTAGATCACCTATGGGGACAATTCCCTATTACAAGGTTAGAAAGGAGACTCACCTTGTGTCGAACCTATTCGCCAGGTCAAAAACGCGCCCGAAACTCAGAACTCGTCTCCCAAGGACTCGAAACTAGTCAAATGTTACACAAGTTCATCAATTTATACCCAAAAGTATGAATTTATCCTATTTATTCAGTTATTTCATCCTACTTGAAGAAATCCCAAAGTTCACCCCCAGGCCCACATGCTCGGATTCCGAAAATTCTCGAAGGAAACACTCACCCGTAACCTAAGGATCGCTAATATATGATTTTTACTTGATTTCATGGCAAATTAATGGGAGATTCCCCAAATTTTCATAAGCCCAAGGTTACTACTCTAACCTTTATATTTCACTAATTTGGATGATAAATATTACTAAAAATTAATGCCTTAAACTAACATTAGGGTGAAATTCACTTACCTTTCAGTGGTTAAGTCGTGGAGTCCTTTTCCCAAGCTCTCAAGTCCTTTAATGGTGGAAAGAATGAGGATAAATGAAGAAATCACGTGTCTTTAAGGAACACACTGCCTACACTGGTTCCGCACCTGCGGCTCAAGGACCGCACCTGCGAGCAATTGCTCGCACCTGCAGAAATGGGACTGGGCTCACACTTGCGGATAGGAGTCCGCACCAGCGGCTCCGCAGCTGCGGGAAAAGACCCGCACCTGCGAGAAATGGGCCACCCACTAGGGGTCGCACCTGCGAGGCTGGGAATGCTGGAGTGGTTCCGCACCTGCGACTGGGCAACCGCACCTGAGTCACACCAGATCAGGTGCACCAACAACGTTTTTAGCTGGTTTTTGGCCTCGTTTGGTGCCCGAGAGGCACCTGGGCCTACCCGAGCCCCCGTCCAAATATACCAAAAAGTCCCAAATCATATTACGGACTCGCTCGAGCCATCGGAACACTCAAAATAACGCTTAAACTCAAAATCACACCTCAAAACCCCTAAAGATCAAACTTAAGAACTTCAAGTTCTTGAATTTGATATCAATGCGTCGAACTGACCTATACTACTCGGAATGACACCAAATTTTGGGAACAAGTCAAAAATGACATAACGGAACTCTTCTCGGTCTCTGAATTCCGTTCGGACCCCGAAAACACAAAAACACATTCCAAACCAAATTTCAAACGTAAGGAAACTCATATTTCACTATTAGGCGCTGAAACTCCCCCGGGTCTTCCAAAACTCGTTACGAACATATGCCCAAGTCCGAAATTATCATACGAAGCTACCGGAACCATCAAAATTTGATTCCGAGGTCATTTGCTAAAAATATTACCCGAAGTCAAACTTGGCCTTAAAGGCCAACCTTAAGAAACCAAGTGTTCCTATATTACTCTAAACACTTCCGAATCCCGAACTACCTGTCCTCTCAAGTCATAAATTATGATAAGCCGCTACGGAAAGTCTCATTTAGGGGAACGGGGTGCTAATACGCAAAACGACATCGGGTCGTTACAGCCTGGATAGTGGAAAGTAGATTAACTAGCCTTACTTCATCATTCAGCTGCTGGACAGGGTGGTCAATGGTTCCAAAGCTCATTCCATTCCATATGGCTTCATTCTCACTACTGTACTTACTCACTACAAGGTGCCTCTGAAGAAGGTAGAGATGGACACAAGTAAGGATCACTTTGGCAAAAATACTTTTCTGTCCTGTGTCTATGTTGTCAATGTTACTACAAATGAACCAGGTTCATCTAGGAAGACACCTGTGAATAGAAACGTCAGAGCACTTATGTAGGAGGGTGGGGCGAAGGATGCAGAAATACTTCGGCTAAAGAACCGCCTGGCAGAGGTTGAATCTTAGAGGGATGCTCTCAGAACTGATCTTGCTAAAGAAAAGGAGAAGAATGAGGGGATTCTTAGGGATATGTTATCTCTTCTCCAAGCCATTGAATTATTGGTTCACTACTGATGATTAATACATGATCGCACTTTTAGTTTCCCCAGTGGCCATGAATAATCCTTAAATATCTGGGACTTTTTAAATTTTTGCAACTTTTCGATGATGCCAAAAAGGGGAGAATGGTTATGTGCTTACTCTGAACATGTGATATTTATAACTTAATGAACCTGGTTCTTTTATGATAAATGCTTAATACTCTAAAAAGTGTCAATGTTGGATTAAGTTGGTTACAAGCCTAAGCACAGCGTTTGTCATCATCAAAAAGGGGAATTCGTTGGTCCAAAAAGAAATTGAATGGTTTTAAAAATTGACAAAGGAACTCAAAGATGAACCAGGTCCATCACTGGAGACATCGACATATATAGAGTTATAGGCACGTGAGGTGCACATGCAGGTGATAAAAGAAATCTCGAAGATAAGAGATATCTCTTGATTGAAAATATTGCAAAATTATAAGGAGGACTCCTTAGTCAGTAAGAACGAAATCAAAATAAGGAAGGATATAAGGAGTTGAGATTAACTAGAACTCTTCCACCAAGGAAGAGTTGCATTAGAACTCTAGTAAATCTCTTGTTTACTAATCCTATATATTGCAGAGTGTTCTTATTGTACAGGTATGCATAAAAGTAGAAGTTAAGCAGGAATTGAGAGCAAAATAGCGAGGCATTTTTGCAAGCAGTTCATGTGAGATTTAAGTGTGCGAATCTGAAGCTACTTGAACCAGATAGAAAAACAAATACCAACTGTTGTTTTTTAGTCTGGTTTATTTGTAGTAGGTGATTTTCAACGTGTAGCTTTTCAGCTTTATCTAGAAGCATCTGTAATAGGTACAGTGTGTTTCAAGTTATAGCTAACTTGAAGTTTGTCGCAAATAGCTAGAGGCTACTTTGCCACATAGGTATTAGAGGTAATCCTAGGTTTAAAAAAGAGTTTTTTGTAAATGTTGTTTGGCTCACTGATTTAGTAAATAGTTTGGGAAAATCCTACTAGGAAGTAGGTCGTGCTTTTTTCACGTTTTGAGTCAGGTGTTTTCCACGTAAAAATCTATGTGTTCTTTAATTTCTGTATTTATTTTTTCGTAAATAGTAAGAGTTGGAAAACATAGAAGAACCGTGTCCTTATATAACAAGTGCATGCGAGAATCGGACACCACGCAAATCATCCCCCGCCCCCCTCTTGTGTGGTATTGACATTTAGAACATCAACATGCCACTCACTTCTCAATAACCGATTTTCCTCCAGTTTCCACCTCCAAACCACTCGTATCTTGCAATAATTAACTTAATAACATCAAATATTGCTAATGAAATCAATTTCAATACATAAATTTAGGTTTCCCAAACTTTCCCCTAAAAAGTAAAAACTTGAGGTTCGGACCAAAACACATTCACTCATTCACCCCCGAGCCCGAATATTTAATTAGTTTCGAAATTCGACCCCAAATTGAGGTCTAAATTCCAATTTCCCAAAAATCTCTAATTCTACAAAAAACCCTAATTTCCACCATGGAAATCCTAGATTTTAGGTTGAAATTTCATGAAATATGATGGGATATTGAAAGAAAGTGTGTTAGGATCACTGACCAAAGTTTTGGAGAAGAATTGGTGAGGAAATGATCAAAACCGTCCCTAATGTATGGACACTGGATCCATTTGGTCCCTTATGTATAACACCTAATGGAAAAAGTCCTTAATATATACCAAAATCTAATCAGTTTGGTGTTTAGCCTTAAAAAGTGACGGCACCATTACAAAATCCGTTAAAATGAACAGAACCATGTGAGAACAAAAGTACAAACAAAAACCTTGCCTTCTTCCATCATCCCCAAATGTGAACCCATCTGTTTTTCAACAAAAACCCTTTTTTTATCTCTCTTCCAATTAAAAGTCTTATTTGATTGTGCTTTTTGTCATGAATATGCTGCTGTATTTTGAAGGACAAAATGTCATGAATAACATACTAACTTTGTAAAGTGGAGCGAAACATCAAGAATAACTTTACATAACTATGGGACAAAGAAAATAAAGTCTCTTTCTGGTTTAAGAAACACCAGAAATCATAGCTGCACAATAATAGTTGACATGGCTTAAGCAATTAACTAAAAACTACTCTTCTAAGATAGTAGATTCATTCAACCAAAAAGCAGCATCTTCATGTTTCATCATAGCAAAAAGCAGCAACACCTTGTCCCATTTAACAAAAAATAACAGCAGAACATGTTAAATATTCCAAGAATCTTGATTCAGTCCAGTATCTTGAGTTGGTCCAGGATTTACTCTTCTAACCTGCAAGCAAGATAAAAAATAATATTGTATTATAAATACTATAATGGATAGTCAATTCACATATTACGCCAAAGATTTTACCGGCAACTTCTCGGAGACTGTTAATGTAGGAGGCATCCAAAATGCTAAGTCATGTACACCTACTTCTGACTCCACATAGTTTAATTTGCATGTTCTCTTATTATGGCCGGGTTTGTGACATAAGCTACAATTGACATATATTTGCCTTTTCTTCATTCTTGTTCTACTTGATCCTGCTTCATCAGACTCTCTTCTCCTCAATTTTTGATTTCTTCCCCTCTTGTTTTGTCTTACAAGTCTCGGAGGTAAAGGAGGGACTTTATTCGATTTAGCCAACAATTGCGACCCACTGATCGGAAATATAACTTTTTCATAAATTTTTCTGTACGTGTCAACTTTATAGCAATCATCAACGTAGTCAATAACATCATCATGTTTAGCCCAGATAGCCGATATTGCATGTTTGCAAGGAATTCCTGTTATTGTCCATTTCCTACAACTACATTTTTCTATTTTGAAGGTCACCAGCCCAATTGTCGGCAGTGGACGATCCAAGAATTTCATAGTTCCACATATTCGATTTTCTTAGAATACATGCAGCTGTCGCAGACTCATTCTTATGCAATAAGCTCTTGATCCGAGGGCAAATATCACCTGAGTTCCATATTTCTGCTTTATCCCTATTAGCTTGGAATCTTGCCATAAGAAGATACCTTAATTTCTCCAACAAGGTAATAATTGGTTTGTCTCGAGCATCAAGAATCATACTAATAAAACTTTCACACATATTATTCAATAAAATATCACATTTAGCACCTGAAGAGAAATGTGATTTAGTCCATTCATTAGGTGCCTTTTCATTCAGCCACGTAGCAGCTTTGGCATCTAATTCATACATCTTCTCCATGCAAATATCAAAGAACTTCACAGTTGTAGCCTTGGCAGCATCCCAGAGTGCATGCTTCATGGATTCTCCAATAAATCCAGCCCTCTTAAAGTTGTTATGGAGGTGTCTCACACAAAATCTATGGCAAACATATGGCAAAACCTCATTAAATGCTTCAATAAGACCCTTTTGTGTGTCAGACATAAAGGTCCAACTTTCTTGATCATCAATCTCTAAGTCACCAACCAAGTGATTTAAAAACCATGCCCATGTCTCTGTGGTTTCCCTTTCAACAACATCATATGCTATTGGAAATATGTTTTTGTTAGCATCAAGACCTACTGCAATTAATAACTGATTTCCATACATTGGACCAACACCCATCCACACCTACTATTTTGCGACATCCAGCCTTAAATGCCTCTTTACAAGCAGCAAAACACAAATAGATCCTTTGAAATCTATATGGCTTATTAGGCATCTCATTGTCAGTAAACTTCATATAAATTGAAGTTCCCGGGTTAGTCCTGTCAATCTCATTAACATAATCCCAAAGAATGGTAAATTGATCTTTCATATTTCCATCCAGTAATCCAGCTGCCTTTTTCATAGCCGTTCTAGCTTGAGTTGAAGTCACTTGCACATTAAGCTCGACGCTGACCGTATCTTTAAATTCTGACAACTTCCATCCCTTATTGTTTGTAATTCTATCAAGATATGTCCTTGCAATAAATCAAGAAGTTATTGTCTTATTATGGTGGTGCCAATTTTTACAACTATGTGAGGACTTATAAGTCTTTATTTGAAATGTCTTGTCCCTATGCAATTTTGACGACATGATTTCCCATTCGCAATCGTCGTGTATGCACACTGCCCTAATCCGTATATTGTCATTCTTTTTCCACCTGATATATCACCCTTCATTTAACTCATGAGTTGTTACAGCATTTTTGAACTCCTTCTTACTTTGAAAGGTATATTCCAAAGCTAACACTGGATTTTTTCCAATCAGTCACTGGATTGTGCTTTGGAAAATCAAAGCTCTCGTTGTCGGAATCGCTATCCAAACTCTTGTTGTCTTCAGAGTTTACACAATCAGAATCTCCGTCTTCATTCGACATCTTCCTCTGTACTTCAGCACTAACAAGCTCTCTACCATCCTCAAAGCAATGTTTAAATTGTCCAGGTTTATCAACCGTTACATCTTCATCCGAAAATTCATTTTCAGAATCCTCAAACTCATCCCTGCCAGATAAGTTCCCCATTTCAAGCTCTTGGTCAATAAGTCCAGTAACATCTTCATTATTTGGAATGCAACTAGTTCAGCAATCAAGCTCAACTGGATCTATTCCAATATAAGAGTCCAAATGTTCAAAAACTAGCTCCATTACTCTATCTTTGGGGATGAATTTTTCTATTGTGTGAGCTTCAACTTCAGTGGAGACTAATCTCCATCTGTTACCGAACTTTCCGTATTTATGCCAAAATGTTATCGAGTCGGTAAGATAACCACATATTTCGACCATCTTCTTCAGACCAGCAAGATTGAGATCCTTCATTTCGACATAGTCAAAGTAGTCAACGATTCCACCAGCATATTGTTTGGTTGGTTGATGTTTCATCGATCCTTTATGATAAAATTTAAAACTGAAAAATGCCTCCTCGAACACAGGATCTACAGATAAAAGAATACATTTTTAACAGGTCAAGACCACATTCTAGATGCTATGAAATGAAGTATGTATATTTTTAAGCAACACCAACTTCTAGATATTCCTGATTTCACTATATTATAAGAACTAAATAACACAAACGGTAAAAAAAATTGAAAGGGTAGAATTTTATGAGAGGATTAAAAAATAATAGTAACAACCCATCATATTCTGAATAAAAAATAGGTTGGAAAAACTTTACTTGTCTCGACAAAAAGCAAAATAACCTATTGTAAATTCTTACCATAACATGGGTTTGATCGGACATCATTTCTTTTGATTAACATTGTTCAACAATGGAGAAACCTTGCTTGTCTCGACTAATTTTATCAGCCCGTAAGAGAGATAAACAAGGTTTTTGTTGGAAAAGAGATGGGTTCACATTTGGGGATGATGGAAGAAGACAGAGGTTTTAGTTTGTTCTTTTGTTTCTAATGTGCGTTCATTTTGACGGACTTTTAGAGGGTGGCGTCACTTTTTAGGGCTAATGACTAAACTAATTAGCTTTTAATATAAATTAAGGACCTTTTTGATTATATGTTGTACATCAGGGACCAAATGGACCCAACGTCCATACATTAGGGACGATTTTGATTATTTCCTCAAGAATTGGTCTTAGAGAAATCGCCTCTAGGGTTCTTGGGTTCGAAATTTTGAAGAATGAGAAAAAAATCCCGTCTAAATCTCTTTTCATCAGCTGTAGACGTCGCATATGCGGCCTGGGCATCGCAAATGCAAATCCGGCAAATGCAAGAAAACGCAAATGTGAACTCCTTGCATCCCAGCTGCCTTCGCAAATACGAACAATTTGTTCACGATTGCGAACATTGAACCATCGCAAATGCAACATCAACCTCACAAATGCGAGAATCTCAGTCCCAGCCCATGCTCGCAAATGCGAGGCTCGCATTTGCAAGCCAGACCTCGCAAATGCGATGTCTGCATACCTAAAGCACACCAGCTATGGTTTCTCAGTTCATTCACTCTATGTCCTATCCGAAACTCACCCGATCTCTCGAGGCTCTATACCAAACATGCACACAAGTCCTAAAACAACATACGAACTTGCTCGCGCGATCAACTCGCTAAAGTAACACCTAGAACTAAGAATTTAACATCAAATCAAATGAAATTTTCAAGAAAGCTTTAGAATTTCTATTTCTAGCCGAACATCCAAATCACGTCAAATTTACTGCGTTTCTTACCAAACTTCACGGACAAGTCATAAATACTATATTGAACCTGTACCGGGCTCCGAAAACAAAATGCGGGCCCGATATCAAAAATGCTAAACATTAATAGATTTTTAAAACCATTTAATTTTTAGTCTTTTAATTTTCAAAAAAAATTCATTTCTCGAGTTAGGGACCTCGGAAGTCGATTACGGGCATACGCACAGATCCCTTATTTCAATACGGACCCACCGGGACCGTCAGAACACGGGTCCGGGTCTATTTACTCAAAACGTTGACCGAAGTCAACCCAAATCAATTTTAAGGCAAAAAGTTCTTATTTTTATCAACTTTCAACATAAAATCTTTCCGGAAACTTGTCCGAAGTGCGCACGCAAATCGAAGAGGGTAAAAATAAGATTTTTAAGGCTAAAGAGCTCATAATCGAGTTCTAAAACATAAGATCACCTTTTGGATCATCACAAAAACATAAATTCAACAACACATTGTCGCGCCCCTTTTTCTATCGCACGGGTTAGGTACGGAGATATCGGATTTATGACATTTTTGACAACTCCTTAAAGGAAAGGGTTTAAGGAAGAGTCGCCACCTAACGATTTGTATGGTGCGTTAGGGCACCTAGAGTTGATAACTCATGAAACTAGTTTGCATTACCAGAGATTGGGTAAGGGCTTGAAATTATCTCAAGGGGAAGGTGTTAGGCACCCCTCAAGATCCACAACTGTGGGTCCCAGCCAAGAAGTTTTGTGAATTTGGACGGTGAACAAATAGCAAGGAAGGTTCATATAAGAGGGGATTTCAAACAAGCATGAAATTCTTTAAAGGTTTTGGAGAAAGCATTAGAATAAACATTTGAAAAGAACTGTCCTAGCTTTAAACTAATACGGATCACATCAATGCAATACCTGGTATGTCACACCTCGAAAGGCGGCTACACGTGGTATTAGCGCACCAGTCATCATATCCGTATTCTACCCTTCCCACCCCGTAAAGGTTATTTAAATGTGTGTGTTGGTTACGAATGCCCATTACCCATCCCATTCTATAAGTCCTGGAGGGTGTTTAGGACTGCTAATCCTACAAGGTGAGTACTAGGCTGAACTCTTAGGTTTAAAAGGATAAAATTCTAATCGACATGTAAAACAAGTATGACCTCACATATAAAGGGACACATAGGGGCAAATAAAGGCTCATAAATCCCTCCACATATAAACATACAATTGGCACGTCTCAAACACACTTAAAGTCTCAGAGATGGGGGCTAAAAAAAAGGTTTGAGTAAAACAGTGAGTTGATTTGGAAAACTTAGTGAATAGATAATTCAGAGAAATAGTTGATTTTTTCGAAATGCAGTTGTTTAGGGGGAGTGGTAAAATTCAGAAGTGCAATGATTTAAAGCTTTCAGAAAACATAGCCGAAAATTATTGAGTCCTGGTCTTGAAGTAAAAATAGTGATAAATGACCCAAAATACAGTAGCTTAACATATATGGTAGTTAAAGATAATTGCAGTAAAGAAGTAATAAGTGGTACCAAAATACAGTAGCTTTAAATGTTCAGAGAAAGGGTTCAAAATGGCACGATTTTGAATGGAGTGAAGTATCTTTGAAAACCTAGTAGTTTAAAGCATAACAGTGCAAAACTCAGAAAGTCCTAAGGGAAGCAAATGCATAATTTCAAGACTGTTTTAAAAATAAAGCCAGAGTTTTAGTAAAACAAATTGAACCTTAGTGAGGTAAAACAAGAATGAGAGCAACAGGGTTCAGAAGGTTAAAGAGGTTGATTAGCCCTAAACATAATCAGTTTAATTTTATTGCATTCGACCTAAAGTTGCCTAGGCGTCGTATACATTATCTAACTATCTCAAAAGGTGAACATGCATATTTTGTATTCTAATTTTAAAGAATGTATTTGCAGAAATGTTTTAAGTAGGCTAACCACATTTTTATTAGATTAAGCATGCTAATTAGGCGTTTTAACGATTTGCAATTAAAACAAGTACAAGATCCTAAACAATAGGATATATAATGCACATAGAAATTCCTAACACATCGTTTCTAAGATGGAAATGCAGTAATGACCTTATGACAGTTTATTAGGCTTGTTATTAACTGATCAGGATTATGAAATGAGGATGATAACATGCTGAAAGTGAAAGACCTAAAATAGGATTTCTACTATGTGAGATGCGTATCCTATACAAGTTATCTAATGCACAAATAAAGTCCTATAGGCATGTTTTCTACACATCACCTAGGCTAAGCATGCATAACCCCTCTCACATTCACTATCCAGCCCCAATTATTCATTTACAAATTATTACAAGCCAATAATAATAAATTACATTAATGAAAGGAAAAATAAGAAGTTATTCTATAGGGAGCCTTCAACCAGACCCAATCTCCCAGCCTCAATGCTTTCGAGTTTCACAGCCTTTCATGGTCAGGGTGCGACCAAGCTCCTTAAGAACCTCGTGGGTCCCTGGCCAATACCAGCACCCAGACATATTTGCCAAAGTTGAGCATGTGCAGTGTGGAATCACCAATCTCAATGCGTCAAAGTTCAGAGGGAACTCAAGAGGTTCCCTAGGTAATGCTTACACTGAGCGGGTGGAACTTAAGTTTCTAGGAATAGTGTGAAGTGCTAGGAGTGAGTTTAAAAGAGGAACAGAGGTTTTGGAAAAAGAGTTTAGTTGAAAAAATTCTACAACTCAATAATTATTTTGAAACATAAAAGCGTTTGAAAACAGTAGTAAGGTCAGAGAAGTAATAGATCAATCAAACAATCAAAGACAATGGGGATTGGGGGCGAGTAGGTCAGAAGAGACACATAGACTTAAGAAGCTCATCAGCACAATTATACAAATCAAAAGGCAAGGAAATGATAGCAGACAGTAACAGAATATAGTCATAACAGGTGAGTTTAAGAGCAAATAACAGTCATTCAAGCATGTAAATCATAAGCAGGATAAGTACTAATAGGAAAAGGGGGTCAGGGGATCAGGGGATACATAATACTGAACATGAAAGGGAAAGGGAAACAGATGCATATAGGAATAGGCAAGGCCTATGACAAGTATTGATTCAATCATAAACATGGCAATCCTAAAGAGGTAAGCATGCAAGTATTGATAGGCAAACATGAACTAGCTACATGCTGAACAGTAGGAGCATAAGTAGAAGACAATTAAGAATATAATGAACTGAGATAGTAATAAACACATTGGTTTGGCACTTACAAATTAATTATAACATACCAGTGATAAGAGAGAAAACGGCAGAATGCAAGAGCAAAGTGAACACACAATATTAGCCTTGGCTTATAGCTGGCTAATGATAGACAATAGCAGAGAGAGTAGTAGCAGAGTAAAGAAAGAAACAAAGAAAGCACAAGAGAGCTTGGAGCAGTATTGATAAAAGAGAATAAGTTTGAACACAAGTCTGTGTGTGTGTCCGGTGTCATTGAAAGACATAGAGTATGTATAGTTGCAAATAGGTAGTAAAAGACAATGGTAAAAAGAAGACAGAATCAAATCAGTGTAAGAAAATACCCAGTTCCCTTAAGTCAAGGGATTCAAACTCAAATTGGTAAAACACATAGCCATATAAGGTAAATAAAGTCAGCACAATACTTAAATAAGGAACAACCAAGGTCTGTTAAGTAACAAGGAATCTCGGAATCAATTAACTGAAGAATCAAGACAAATCACTACCTTAAATTAAGGGATTGGAATTCAGCAGTAAAACACATAGTTTCATAATGCAAAGTAAAATCAGTCAAGCCTCGATTTAAGGGAAGGAATAATAGGGTAAACAATTAAGACTAGATTCAGAAAGCCATAGTAATTCGGAAAATAGAGCAAATTAATGAACAAGGTAAGTGAATCAACCAATCTAAACAAACAGGAAGAGTTTTCATATTCTCAATCATATCATTCAATAAAGAAATCAGAGTCAATCGAGAGAGGATTTATGCTTCAAATTTCAACACATATATAGAGAAGCTAATAAGCCTAGCACGGACAAGTTCAGAGATGCATAAACAGTCACGTATAGATAGCACGAGTAGGTTAGACCTTAGACACTCAGTAGAACATGTTCCAGGTACAGAAACTTAAACAGAGAGAGAGTCATGCTAGACATAGAGAAATTAGGGTTTTAACATAGGCGAGATAACAATCACATAATCATCACAATATGCAGAGAATAGACTTAAGAGTGAAGAGAAAACTCAGTAGGAGTCAAATGGTCCAACCAGCATGAAGATACGAACATAGAAGTCTAAGAAAATTAGGATTTTTAACATAAAACAATGTTAAAACAATAAGAGCATGGAATCAATAAATATGCAAGGGAAAAACTCAAGCATACAAGTGAAATTAGTTTGAACCAGTATAGAAAAGACTTAGAGAAAACCCTAACTAAAAATACTCAAAAATGTTTTAAACTTGATGAATCTTAAAGATCGAGTTGATAATAGTGTAAAACATAAAGAAACAAGTTTAAAATCGTTAAAGATGACAGAGATTCAAGAGGTTCAAGTCAAAAATTAGGATTTCGTAAGAACTAGAGTAAGAACAGGAGAACCTGCCGTGAAACTCACGGATGGTGGTGAGGAAGGCATGGCAGCGTTAAAAACGTCGGAGAAAGGCCAGACTTAACCCAGGCAGAGCTCCAGTAGTCGTTGGGTATGATAGAGAGCCATGGCGGTCTCAGAGGTAAAGTGAGCCGGAGCAAGGAGGCGTCAGGGTGGCTGGTGGTCGAAAGGGGAGAGGCTGGAGGTGGCCGGAGGCAGGCTAAGAGCCATCAGAGAAGACAAAGAACCAGAAGGTTCTAGAGAGAAGGGGAGAAGAAGAGACAGAGAGATAGTGAAGAGTTTCGAAATGAGACGGGGAAGGGGGGTTAGGTGAGAGATATTTTAGGAAAGGGGAGATATGGGCCGTTGATCTTATTTGATCAACGACTCAGATTTAATTAGGGATTGGGCCGGGTTGATTGAAGACTGGGCTAGGTATTTTAATTGGGATTTGGGTTGGGTAATTGGGTTGGGTATTTTAGGGGTTTAAATGTGGCTAGTATTTAAACAAAAGTAGGTTAGATGTTAAATACCCAACAAAATAGATAATTAATTAATTAAAATAGCTAATAATTATATAAAAAATGAAATTAAGTTTAAATAAATGAAATTAAGGGAATTAAACAATATTAAATATAAAAATGACTAATTGTCGAATTAAAATACCATAAAGTGTGCAATTGGGCTATAATTGCAAAGTTACTGTAATTAGATTTAAAGGATACCCAATTGCTAATTTGTGAAATAATTAAGTCCTAATGGACAAAAATGATTAAAAATGATATACCAAGCTGTGACACATTTCGAAATTATTTATAACATAATTTATGAATAATTATTAAAAAATATGAAATATTGAATAAACATGCGAATAATTTAATAAAAAATAGGAAAAATATGAAAAATGCTTATTATTTTAAATAGTGATTTTGAAAGCTTATACGCAAGTTCGAAAAATAATTTGAGAAAAAATTAGGTATCTCACACACATACCTATAATCAAACTCGATCAGTTCATAGCTTTTTCGTTGGCGTCCCACTAAGAAGCATAAGAGTTTGCCAACTTGAAAATAATATTACTTATATGAAGAATATAAAATGTAATTGAGTTGGAATGTATTTAAATTATTTGAAATATTAATAACTAAGTTTGTTAATACTTTTATCACCTCTAATATCTACTTTTGTATCATAAATTGGTGCCAAATTTTAAAAAATATTACTAATATGAGATGAGTTTTTAAACGAATTGAATTTAATTTTAGCTAATTAATCCATTTAATACTTACTTATTTGTTCTCAAAAATAAAAGAAATATTAAAAAAATTTGGTGCTAATTATTATGAAGAATAAATATAAAATATTTACCACATACAAAATATTGATTACTTTTATGTCGTCCTAAGTCTCCTATTTCTAATTATGATTAGTTTCATGTCGTCCAATTAAATTTGAGTGTCCAATTCCTAATAATGCAAAAACAAATACGTAAGAATATTTATACTGCACTTAGTGACGCACACCTATAAAGATAATTTATCTGCGGTGAGTTTACCCCTACACAAGTTTTTCCACTGACTACATGACATTATTCAAAAAAATAAAAATGGCTTGAAATTTTTTTCGTGACAAATTATAATTGTGCTAAATAGGTCAAATAATAAAAAATTTCATGTAAGGTAAAATCTTAATTGTTTTTTATACTCCTAAATTTTAGGACTTTCAATATAGTTTAAATAAGGAGAAATTTAATAAAATAAAGTTTTAATTATTAAAAGTACAATATATTAGGAAAATAATTAAATGGCTACTCCTAAATATTAGAAAAATAATTGCTATTTATAAATGTTAGCGAAATAATTAGATTACTATTTTGTCTAATGTGAACTTTATGTTTAAAAGAACGACTTGCTTAAGGGTTAATTAATATATATATATATATATATATATATATATATATATATATATATATATATATATATAACTCCAACTTTCTAATTCATGTGGGGCTACTCTGCCAGCACGTAAGCAGTGCACCGGTTGCAATATGCCTTGAAATCCTTCTTTTTCTCTGTAATTCTAGATGAAAAAGGAGGAGAATTTTTTATCTAAGTCTGGAACGAATTGGTGGTACAATCAGGTGATGTTTTGGTTACAAAAAAATGGAATAAACAATCTCCACATAGCATATACCATTAGTTAGGAAAAGTTTAGTTTCTTTAATTCCTTCTCTACATAAAATATAGCATTTTTACTACTATAATTTTGATTTCTTTTTTTCTTTTTCAATAACTATTACACACATAAGTTATGAATTAATCTACCTCTATAATTTTACGTAGAATAGAATGTGAAATAAAAAAATTACATGGCCCAAAATTGGATTGAATACGGGTTATGCCGGGATAAGTCATACCGGTATAAGTTATGTTGGTATAAGTTATGTTGGGATTAGTTATGTTGAAATTATTTTTTATCCATTGTTTATATTGTATTAAATATTACAATCGCATAATTTGTAAGAAGAATGTATAAGTTATACCGGTGCTAATAACTCAACCCACTATAAGGTATAAGTTATCCTGGTATTAATTTTAATCCTGGGATAACTTATACCTGGTTTGCTAACCAAACAAAGTATTAAGGTGGTATTAAATGTACATACCAACACTATACATTCTTATACCTCATACCAAACGACCCCTAGAGGTTGGAATTGAACTTCACATTCAAAAAAACACTTATAAAATCTCATTAAATATCACCGGTCAAACGAAACACATAATGTGTGTCAAAATGTCTCATAAACATTTCTACAGAAATACTAGAAGTATTTTGAACTACATAAATACTCTGGCTTCTTCTTTTTGATTTGTTTAAAATCGTAAATTTTAATTTTTTTTTTTTTAAACTCAATGTCCTGTCAAATAAATTCACGTAAATTGAAACGAAAAGTGTAACATCTAAAAACAAATAACATGTCTAGAATGAGTTTGCTACCGCGGGAAGAAATCAACAAACTAGCAATTGAGTTAGCAAAGTCTAGAACTATCCACGAGCCTCATCTCCACATCCTAAACACCTGCCACACAGTATAACGTGTGTTGAGTTATATCCTAAAGTTCCAATGATGACAATGTTATTTTATTTTGGATAGCAGGCTTGCAGGAATCGAAATAAGTAATAAGGAAAGAATTCAAATGAGAAAGATATAACAACAACAACAATAACAATTATAATCTCAGTTTGATCTCCATAAGTGGGTCTGGGGAGGGTAGTCTGTACGCAGACCTTACCCCTACCTAATGCAGGTAGAAAGACAGTTTTTAATAGACCCTCAGCTCAGGAAAGGTAAGAAGAAGAAGAAGGAAGCGAGGAAGGAAAAAAGATGGAAGAAAAAAAATTGAAGAAAAAAAGATGGAAGAAAAAAAAAGATAAACAGTATCCAATAGCAACACGGAATACAATACCTGATGCGAAAAAACCCACATATCATAATAAAAATCAAAGAATATGAAGGGAAATGCATGCTACTAACACGATCGGTGAGCACTATAAACTACCTACTAACCCTCTATCTTAATCCTCGATATCTACACCCTCCTATCAAGTGTCATGTCCTCAGTTAGCTGAAGCAGCGTCATGTCCTGCCTAATCACTTCTCAAGAGAAAGATATGATTGTTGAATTAATATACAAGAAATAGGAATCTCATTCTAGCACATCTATCTGGTCTCAATAAAAGGAGATCAAATTAATAATCAAGGAAACCTTTGCAAGCAAATATTTTGTATCCATAAATAAGCTCAATTAAGGCTTTAATGTCTACTCAATATAAGCATATGACAAGGAATATCACGATCGAGTCCCGCTCCTTCCAAGAGCATGATTCGAAGAGGAACCCTTTCGGTCAATCCCTTTGAAGATTTTGTGCCATTATTTTTTATCAAGACCCAACGGCTCTCACCTCTCCTATAAAAAGTCTGCTAAGATCAATTTGAAGACTTGTGCAACTACACACATTGTTTTCTAAGTCTCTCTACTTCTTAGCCTAAAGATTGTAATCCTTAGTTTATCAGTGTCTCACAAGATAGGAAGAATTAGAACGCAAAAGAGAGTTGTGTCACTATTCAAAATTCATTGTTGCTACACTTCGTTGGTGGTGAACGAATCAAAACCATATGTACTGTAATACTTTCAAGATCTAAAGGGAACCCTTGTGACCCAAAGGAAATTGGATGTAAGTACCACACCGATATCGAAGCAGTATAAAATTGTTGTGTGTCAATTGCTTTTTATTTATTATTATCTTTCACTCTGCTCTTTGTTTAGTCAACCAAAATCGTTGTTAGTCGACTAATTTTTAATAGACCAAAATTTACCCCTCTTTTGCACTTTCAACGTGCTCATTAAGTGTCACCGGCGGAGTACCCAATAAGTCTCATTGACCATCCGCTAGGCGCAGGAACAAAATAAGTACGGGCTTATCCATTGAAGTGTAGAGCTAGAAGTTCAACCACTAGAATGCAAATGCAACTTTTTATTCGTCTCTTCCGGCAACTGAAAGTTGAATCTATCTTTTCTCAGTTTCTCCAATTTTCTAGAAAATCAATCATATGTTCTCAAGATCGTAACTCTACAACAAACTCGGAAAATTACTTGACGATGTAGTCCCTATCTTCTTGGGTTGATTTTAAGGAGGCAAATTCATTAATCAACTTCCACTAAAGCACGACTACTGATTGAACCATGAATTGACCCTCTTTGTTTGTGATCGCATGACTTTCGGCCTGACAAAACTCACCCTCTTCATGTGGAAGATTGGATGCTCCCTCGGGCGTCGATCAAGGAGGAAGCTAAATGGCACTCACCTTTCCCACAGTCTTGAGTATCTTATAAGTCCCATAGCAGGTTGCACTAAGTTCAAGGCATTTTCGTACTTTAAAATTGGATAACAATTAAATGTTTTAGTGGTTTTAAGGATATGTGATTTCACTTGACACAAACTGAGAAATATGAAAATTGATGTTAGAAACTAATTGTAAAATAAACCAAATCAATGTAAAGTGCAGCTTTGGCTCTCGAGCTAGGTCACCCTCGAACCAACTGAGTATGTTATTAAAGAGTAATAACTAAACAACCGAATAAGATAGCTTAATAGAGAAAATGTAATATACTGCTTTCTTAAGCGTGAATATTATGTTTACCAGAATGTTAGAACCCCCTTTATATAGTAGAAGAATTCTACTTACGGTACAATTCTAAATACAAAAGGAAATCACATGATTGGATAATTAGCCGGTCTTGGCTTGATACGTGCTGAGATTTCTGCCATGATCCTTACCCGATCACGGATATCTCGGCTTTCCGTTATTCGACTCAGCAGGTTTCCTTTGATCTCACTCGATCTCTATCATGTTCGATCTCGATCGCTACAGGTCTCGGTCTTGATCGGTCACTGATTCATAAGCTTAGCAATCTATCTTCGTTTCATAGTTTGATACAACATTAGGTCGAACCTTGGCCTGCCATCCCTGTCTCGATTAACCATACAGAATTAGGCAAGCCCGATTTTGACCGTATACAGATATTTCCCACGTTTTTTGGAAAGTAATGAAAAGAAACGAATTGAGACCTCGAGCTTCACCTTGGTTCATCATGACGTAAGCGGCAGGGATGACAGAAACATTCCGCCGATACAATTCTCTAGGCATTTTATGTGCGTCAGTTGACGTCGGCCACAACCAGCTTTGAATCGTCATTGTGAAACAAATAAATACCTTCATTCTTCACTCTTTCAACCTTTACTTTCAATCTCCTTCATTTTAATCTCCATAGTTCTTTGCCATCTACAAAGTTTCCTATCTTCAGGTCTTTGAGTTTCTTTGCTTGTTCTTCCTAAAACACCAAATATTTAGATCTCTATTATTCTTTTCCAACAAAACCTAAATGGACAAAACATCTAAAACTATTCCGTAGAAAAGAACCGCTTCTTCTTTTTGGCCGGGCGGCAAGAAAACAGCGGAGGGGCCACACCTTGAAGAGTTCGTTCCCGGGGTGTGTGTAATTTATTCCGACTTTAAGGTCGAGAAAATCTACTCGGTTCCTGGTCGATGCGAGCCAATATCGAGATATATATGCTTGATACCCAAAAGCCTCCTTGACCAGTTAAAGAAAGATTGCAACAGGGTAAACAAAGAGGTGGCGCTGTCGGCACCAGAAGAAGCGATCACCACCCACGTGGAAGGGTTCCTAAGTGTTTACACTTTCCCCTTAACGTTGGGTCCCCTCGATCCAGCCGTAGTGGACATTTACAAAAAATACCAAGTGACCCTTGGACAAAATCACCCCTCTTTCTAGAGGATCGTATAACTACTCTACTTCTTCGTGAGCAAAATTGATGGGCTCCCATTCACCATAGACCACCTCATTAGGCTGTATAGCCCATGATTCTATCGAGGCAGGCTGATAAAGGTTCAATGCGGGGCCACCAAGGCACCTATCTCGAGTATGTACAAAGACAAAGACCGGGGCTGGATGAGCCGGTTCGTTCGAGTGAAGACCACATACCTAATCACGGTTGAGAGCATGTCATTTCCCGAGAAACGGAATATGAAACGTAAGTACGATTCCGTCCGTAATTTCTACTCGGTGTTTTTACTTATTCTTCCTTTCTTATCTGTGTTTTTCTTGAAGAGGTCGTTTCCTGGATGCCGAGCGCGGTTCTCCACCTCGAGAGCTTGGTTAGGAGCCTGGTTTTGACGTCAACACATGTCAAGCGCGCATGGAACGATTTGTCAAAGGGTCGGTGGGAGGCTAGTACTCATGGTAAGCCTTCTTCCTCACTTAAATATTATAACTAATATAGCTTTCTGAGCTTACTTAATTTCTTATTTTTTAGGTATCGGGAAAGATGCAACTATGAGACCCCCGTACGACGATGAAGAAGTTTCACCGCCTATCTCGAAGCTGACAAAGGAGAATGAGAGGAAAAGAGCCCCGAACTCCGAAAGGCAAAAACCCAAATAGAGAGAAGCTCATAAACCTAAGGGGAATACTATATCTCTGGCTTTAGAGTCAGTCCAAAGGCTAAGGGATGAAGAAGAAGAAGAGGAAGAAGAACAAGAAGAAGAAGAGGAAGAAGAAGAAGAGGGAGAGGAAGAAGAGGAGGAAGAGGAAGAAGAGGAGGAAGAGGAAGAAGAAGCAGAAGAAGAGGATGAAGAAGAAGAGGAAGAATAAGAGAAAGAAGAAGAGAAAGAAGATGACTCTGGGTTGGTGGACCATGCTCGAGCTAATGCTGAGACTCAAAGAGTTTCTAATCCGGTGGAAACTAAACTTGCCTTACCCCGATCTGATGAGATCAAAAGGAAATACTTGGCCGAAGTCCCCAAGTCGAAAAGAGTCAACGGTGCTTCACTCCGGGGTGAAAAGTCCGTTGAGGAGGCGATGGACGCTGTTGTAGCAACCGGGCTCGAGGCTCCCCGAGATGGGGGCGGTGCTTCAAAGGACCCACTCAGGGTAATAGATATCAGGGATTCCCCCTCGTTCCCTTCATTCTCTTAGTCGATGATACGTGCGGCTCAGGCCGTGGAGACTTGCCACGGGAAAGGAGCCCTTGGAGAGGAAAATCCTTTCTATGGTTATTTTCTTGGGGTACCAGATGTCACCTGTTTGAGTTACTTGGAGGTTCTGAAGAAGAGCTCGAGCGAGGCTTTCTCGAGTTTTAAACTGACTAATCAGTGTTCGGCCCCTAGTGTCGATCCCAGGTGCAAGCGAACAATAATTATCAAGGTCCCGGAGGATACCTGGGTTCTTGCTTCCCCCGTAGGGGTGGCTAGCTACCTCCAAAGTTTGGTCACTAAGTAAGATCAAGCCCATATGGACGAGGTGGAAGCACCCTGTCTTTTCAATGAAGCCCAACAATCTTTAAACCGAGTAAGTCCATTTTTTTTCACCGATGTCAATTTTCATACTTGTACGTTCCTCCCCTTGCATGTTCCTTCTTCCTTATTCTTGTAGGCTTATGTGCTTCATCACGAGGCTTTCTTCCAATTCCGTGAGGAGCTGAGCCGGTATGAGGCCGAAATTCTAGGACTCGCTGAGGAGAAATATGCCTTCATGCTTCTTAGTGAGCAGAGATAAAGGGAAGAAAAAGGACTTTGAATTGAGCTAGAAGCAGCTCAGAAAAAATAAGCCGATATGGCCGAGCAGGTAAAAAGAATCTTTGAAGTTAATGGTACTGACTCAGGTGTGGTGGATAATAGTTTGGTTCCAAAGGTCCAGCAAAGGCTCGATATAAGCGGACAACTTCGTGAGGAAAAGGATGCAGTGAAGGCAAAGACCGTGGTGTGGAAGAAGAACATGGATCGTCTCACCTCAGAAAAGGAGGCTACCCGGGCTCAACTGGCCTCGAGGGAAACCCAACTCCGAAGCATGAAAGAAGCTTGGTGCAAGCCAAGAACATTGAAGAGTTCCAGTCTCGGTTGGGTTCAACAACTTTCGATCGAGAGAAGATGGTCACAGAACTTGCAGCAGCCAAATCGGAGATCGAAGAGGCCAAAGCAAATGCTGACGCAATGGTGACCATCTACCGGACTGACTTTGAAGCAGCCCAAGTTCGAGCAAAGGAGTTTTCCGTAGCTGCTCAGGTTTGAGTAAACTGGGTTGCCGAGCATGCTAAATGCCAATTTTAAAGGGAGTCTCTTGAGGAAATCCATGCTCGTGACTTCGATCTTACAGTCGAGATCGAGAGTGCTAAAGAGCTCAAAGTTGAATCCAAAGTGTTGGCCTTTCCTGATGATGATGATTCTGGGAGCATGAGCGGGTACGAAAGTGGAGAAGGCCCTGAGAGTGAAGATGGTGCTCCCAGAGAAGACTAGGCCCTTAGAATTTGTACTTTTTTTCTTTGTGTTTCTTTTAAGGTCGTTTTGGCTATTTGTAGAGAAATCTAATAGGGCCATGCTGACCCTATAACTTATTATTGACATATATAAAAACTTTCTTCACTTCTACCTTATAAAATTATGAAGTTGTATTTTAAGGTCCGAAGTTTAGACGATTTGATTGAAACCGAACTAGTATAGCCCTTAGGTTTTACGATCGAGTGGTGCTTTCTCAAACTCGAAGTAAAGTAACCCTTAGGTGTTTATTTGAGCGAGGATGGTCTCTCAAACTCAAAGCAAAAACAGCCCTTAGGCTTTTGTATTGTTTTTGTATTAGGCCAATCTGGCCTTTGTACAAAGATTTTACGGCTTTCTCCCATTCTCGGCTTGAAAAAGTTTTTTTAATCATCTGTATCTGCAAAACATATAGTGACTTAGAATGAAATAAGGAATTTTTTGAGAGTTCGTACAATTTTGTACTCATTAGCGTTTTCGAGACTTGATATTATCAAAGCCTTTATGATTTAAAAAAATTTGTATTCACTAGAGTTTTCAAGGCTTGATATTATCGAAACTTTTTATGATTTTTCCGAGGGTAGCCTTTTTAGCCGGTTATAAAAAATTGATTCAAAGGCCTATTTTTTTACGAAATTCGGACATCTCCGAACTGTGTTAATTCGGTCGTAGCCTCTTAGTCAAGGATTTTCCCATTTTACTTCGAGCTTGCCCGAAGTGTCAATCCTAGAGTGGGGTGGCCGTGGCCTTTAAGTACTTCATTCCTATACCTTTAGGTTCCACCCCCTCAGTGTGTGCATCGCTTAGGGACCCTGATTTCCCTCTGAACCTTGAGACACTGAGATAAGGGTACTGTACACTGCACTTGTTTGACCATGGGCATTGGTTGGGTGCTAGTATTGGCCAGGGCTCTTCACTAAGGCCTTTGGGAGCTTTGCCGCACCCAGGATGATGAAAGGGTGTGAAACTGAGAGGGATGAGCCTGGAAGATAAAGCCTGGTTGAAGGCTCCCTATAGAATAACATCTTATTTTTCTTTTTTTCATTATTGTAATTCATTTATTATGGCCTGTAATAATTTATAAACGAATATTGGGGTTGGATAGTGAATATGGGGACTATGCATGCTTAGTCTAGTAAATGGGTAGAAATCATGCTCATAAGGTTTATTTACTTATCTGTGCAATAGATAACCTGTCTAGGACATGCATTTCGCTCATTAGAAATCATGCTTTAGGTCCTTTATTTTCAGCATGTTATCATATTTATTTCGTACACCACGACCCCAGCTAATAATTGCAACAAAATAACGAGACTGCTATAGAACGCCATTACTGCATTTTCATAATCATAGCATTTAAAAGCCATATTCTAGGTATCCCTACGTGCATTAGATATCCTGCTGCTTAAGATTTTTCACTCGTTTGAGTTGCAATTGTTAAAATGCCTAACTAGCCTGCTTAATCTGACAATCTCGTAAAATATGGTTAATTTGTTTGAAACATTTTCTGCAAGTATATATCCCTTAAAAAACAGACTTAAATATGCATGCTCACATTTTGACAAAATTAGGCAATATAGGCGACCCTAGGCAAACTTTAGGCCTAATGCGTATTGAGATCAATTAACTGGATTTAGAATAGATCAGTCCCTTTAAACCCTTTTGTTTCCTGATGCTTGCCTTCTTATTTTACCCCATTAAAGTCATTTTGCTCTTACTCTATTTTTGAAAACGGTCTTTAAATTGCATATTTGCCTCCTCTAGGGCTCACTGATTTTGTACTATTATGTCTAAACTACCAGGTTTTTTAAATGCCTCATTTTCGTGCCATTTCGACTCTTTATTTATATGCCTTGCAAGTCATTACATTTTGATACCATTTTACTACTCTTTTACTACATTTCTTTGAAAACTAATAGCTATTACTTTGTATTGAGCCATTGTATTTACTTACTTATCTTTAAGAAATCATTTCAAACCCATGCTTTAATAACCTTCATCTACGTTTACTAAAGTTTTAATCATTGCCTACTTCTAAGTTTGTTGCTGCCGTTAGCAATTGTATTTCAGTCACTTATCACTACTTTACTCCCAAAATGGAATCAAATGATTTTCTGCTATGTTTTTCTTGAAAGCTTCAAAACACTGCATGTTTAAGTTCTTACCATTATCTCTTACTGCGATATTACTGAAAATCAGTTATTTTTGAATCATTCAATCTCAATCAAAACCTCTGCCCTCATTAAGCTTTTCTTTTTTTTCAAATCAGATTCTCTTGATTTACTATTTTTACTAAAAACTCCTGTTTTAAACTCCTATCATTGAGACTTTAAGTGTGTCTGAGACGTGCCAATTATATGTCTACCTATGGAGGTATCTATGAGACTTATTTGTCCCTATGTGTTCCTTCATATGTGAAGTCCTACTTGTTATGCATGTCGCCTAGTATTTTATCCTTTAAGCCTAAGGGTCCAACCTAGAACTCACCTTGTAGAATTAGTAGTCCTAAACACCCTCCAGGACTCATAGGATGGGACGGGTAGTGGCACGCAATAAGCTTTCGTGATCAACACATGCGCTTTAAATAACCTCTACGGGTAAGAAGGGTAGAATACGGATATGATGACCGATGCGCTAATACCACGTGTAGCCGCCTCCTCGAAGTGTGACATATCGGGTATTGCATTGAAGTGATATGCATTACTTTAAACCTAGGACAATTCTTTTCAAATGTTTATATTATTCAAAAACCTTTAAAGATTTTCATACTTGTTTTAAATCCCCTCATATGTGAACCTTATTTGTTACTTGCTCGCCGTCCAAATTCACAAATCTTATTGGCTAGGACCCACAGTTTTGGATCCCGAGGGGTGCCTAATACCTTCCCCTTGGGATAATATCAAGCCCTTACCCGTTCTCTGGTAATGCAAACTAGTCTACGAGTTATCAACTCTAGGTGCCCTACCGTTAAATCATTAGGTGGCGACTCTTCCTTTTCCTTTAAAGGAGTTGTCCATAATGTCTTAAACCGATCTCTCCGTACCTAACCCATGTGACAGAAGAAAGGGGCGCGACAGCATGGCGACTCTACTGGGGACTTTCCTAGGCTTATACCATTACAATCTTCTTTGTGAATTTGGGACTTTAATTGTCGTTTAAATGCTTACACCTTTTCCTATTTCCCGTTATATGCCGTTAATTGTTTAATTTTCGCAAGTATTTATTTCATTTGAACGAAACTGACATATCTTCATGTTTTCTTTGTAACCGCTTTCCATTATAACTGTTGTATTTCCTTTCTTTACCGCTTTTCTCAACATGAAAATACATGCCTATCTGTTTTAATGCTTATTATTGTATATCATGCTCCGCATTCATATTCCACTCGTGCCAAAAAAATCCTATAGCAACGCTTACAATGAGTGGTTGCGCTATTCCAATATCATCACACCCTAAATTCGGAAAGGCATATTTGTGGTAAAACTAGTCGATCAGTTGTGCAGTCGACAACTCCGTGCCTTCCCCCTTGAGTTGTCCGCTCAAGGGTACCAGTCTAAAACCCCAATAGAAACCTTGCTCTATTGTATGTTTCACGCATCATGGTCAAACCTAGCCGGGCTAACGTGTTGTCCACACAATAGCTTTTAAGATAGCCTCGTCCAAAGTCCATTGGGTTTCCCTGGAACCCAAAAAGACACCTTCACGTTCTATGCATTTATTTGGAGAACTTAAATGCTCATTGCTAATTATTGGTGTTAAATAGTCGAGTCCGGTGGGGGTAAGGGCCAAACCTGTTTATCTTGCAGAAATGAGGCCTGAGGTCCCCAGATTCGGCATGGTCACCAACATCCACCCAAAGCTTCTGAACTGGCGGAAAGACTTGCATTCAAGCGACAAAACAACAGTCAGAAAACACCTGGGAAACTTGCCTTCCCTTTTGGACATTCATCCAAATAACATGATGATAGAGGCTGCTACCACACTCTGGAATTGTGATCGGCCGGTTTTTCGGTTTGGGAACAACGAGATGACACCGCTGCTAGAGGAGATAGGGGGTTTGGCTGGTTTACCTTGGGAGTTTCAAGGGTTATTGATGCCTGAAAACCGAACAGACCAGGGTTTTATCAAGATGATGGGGCTGAAGAAGAATCTAGATCTAGTCTGTCTGGAAGACTCGTACATCCCCTTTGACTACTTGTACGAGAGGTATGGCCTAGTCAGTCTTACCGCACATACCAGGAAGAATTTTCCCTCACCTCTCTAGGGCACATTCATAGCCGCGTATTCGTCTTCATATTTTTCTTCTTGGGATTGATGGTCTTCCCGACAAAGAAGGAGAGGATTCACACTAGGTTGGCCATGGTTACCAAGACTCTGATGGAAGGGATCAACGGACATGATTTCAGCATTGTACCCATGATCATCGCAGACATATACCGAGCCTTGGAGAACTGTCAACGAGGAGCGAAACATTTTGAGGGTTGCAACCTGCTACTCCAGCTTTGGCTCACTGAGCATCTGCAAAGGGGTGATTACCGTCAAGAAATACATAGGAGAGTTTGGGACGATCATATTGCTTTCCATCATCCAAAGCGTATGAACTACATCCCCGACATGTTTGCACAACCAGAAAATGCCAAATGATGGGTTGATTTATTGGGAGATTTGAACGAGAATAAAATTCAATGGATGTTCGAGTGGTTCCCTAGTGACGAGTTCATCATTCGGACCAGAGATACCCCGTTCTTGATATTGTTTGGTCTTAGGGGGACATACCCTTACGTCCCGATTCGAGTCATGAGGCAAGCAAGGAGGAAGAAAGTCATCCAAAGGGTCGAGAAAATGAGTCATCTCAGGGCGGACTTTCAAAATGATGACAACCCTCACAAATGTCAAGCTCAGCATTTGTGGCACTGCAGGATCCGTTTGGAGAAGGATACTATCGAACCTGACAGGTATCACGCTGGTTACTCTCCTTACTGTTTGGGATGGTTGGAAGATAATTGGGGAGGAAATCTTAAGCCAGGATTCACTCAAGGACATATGGTCATAGACGAGAAGGCCGAGGAAACAACTAAGTTCAACCAGCTGCGCAAAAGGCTCCGTGACTGTGAAAAAGATCATCACAAAATCCACATGGCTAACAAAAAGTTGATCGAGGTATGGAAGGACAGGGCCATAACTTCCACCCAAAGGTTAACACACTTGGAATGAGGCATCGTTGACTTGTAAGAGAAATTCCTTAGGAGGATCGAAACTTGTCAAAAGACTGAGGGAGCTGAAGGAGGAATTATAGCCAAGACCTATTTGCTGCTAGGACTCCGCGAGATGGGAATGTTGATCAAAGAGAGTAGAGGCGCCGAGTCTGGGGAAGGTCCTTCTGAGACCAAATAGATCGGATTTGTCTTAACTTTGCTTTTTTATGTAATAAGGCTACTGCCATTAGTGACATTTTATATTTTTTTGCATTCTTAGAGTCAAGTCAGATTTTTCTATTTTTGTCATCAATAAAATGAGGCATTTAGTATTTAAGTTCTCCAAATTAATTTGTCGCTAGGCCTACCTCGGGCATAAAGAGGTTCCCCAACTTAGGATGCGCTTTAAATTTCCGCACTACGTGTTTAAAATATCGCAATGTTTTATGATTCCTCACTGACTTCCTTACCTTTTGTTTTGTTTTTATTTATTTATTATTCCCCTCCCCAAAGGTTGGTTCATGCACTCTAGCATTATATCTCAAGAGCTAGTATGTCCGAACAACCAAAGCCCGTTGAGCCTCGGGGTAGCAAGGCTAAACAAACATTATTTACAGTTTATTTATTAAAAGACTTTTCTCCCTTTTCGCATTTTTAATTTCTGCAAGAAAGAGATCCTATGTTCAAACAATTACTCAATTTATCAAAGAATTTCCAGTTTCTTTATAAATCTTATATTCACTTATATTTACTTGTTATTGTTTTCCTCCCCATTACGTTATTTTACACAGCATCACTATTACTTATCTTGATGAACCGACGACTGTGACCTGCAACGAGGCAACGCAACAAATGGATTCTGAGTCAGACGAGGAAGATATACCTGAGGATATTATTAAAGAGGTCGAGGACTTCGAGAATAGACCTAAGTCCAATTTGGACGAGACTGAGGTCGTTAACCTGGGAGATGCAGAGAACGTCAAAGAAACACGCATCAGCATTCATCTATCACCGTCAGAAAAGGAAGAATATACGGAATTCTTAATAGAATATGAGGACATATTCGCCTGGTCATATGGCGACATGACTGGCCTCAGTACATCTATTGTGGCCTGCAAGCTGCCAACCAATCCAACATGCCCACCAGTGAAGCAAAAGCTCAGAAAATTCAAGTCAGACATGAGTTTGAAAATAAAAGAAGAGGTCACTAAGCAGATCAACGCCAGGGTTCTCCGGGTGGTCGAATATCTTACATGGTTAGCCAACATTGTGCCTGTACCAAAGAAAGATGGGAAGGTCAAAGTCTGCGTCGACTACCAGGATCTTAACCGGGCTAGTCTAAAAAATGACTTTCCCCTGCTAAATATACATATCTTAATTGATAACTGTGCCAAGCACGAGCTGCAGTCTTTTGTGGATTGCTTTGCTGGTTACCATCAGATTTAGATGGACGAGGAAGATGCTGAGAAAATGGCCTTCATTACACCGTGGGGAGTATATTGCTACAAGATGATGACATTCGGTCTGAAGAATGCAGGGGCCACTTACATGAAAGCCATGACTACTATATTCCATGATATGATTCACAAGGAAATCGAAGTATATGTGGACGACGTCATCATCAAATCAAAGAAAGTTGCTGATCAAATGGAAGATTTGAGAAATTTCTTCAACAGGTTAAGGAAATACAATCTGAAGCTTAACCCCGCAAAATGTGTGTTCGGGGTTCCTGATGGGAAGCTGCTAGGGTTCATTGTCAGTCGTCGAGGAATAGAGCTAGATCCTTCAAAGGTCAAAGCCATCCAAGAATTGCCGCCGCCAAAGAATAAAAAGGATGTTATGAGCTTCCTGGGACGGCTTATCTATATCAGCCAGTTCATAGCCCAGTCTACCGTCATTTGTGAACCAATCTTCAAAATTCTAAGAAAGGATGCTTCCACCTAATAGACTGCGGATTGTCAAAAAGCCTTCGACAGAATCAAAGAGTACCTCTCAACACCACCAGCCTTGGTACCCCCAGAGTCGGGTAAACCCTTATTAATTTACTTAGATGTATTAGATGGAGCTTTCGGTTGCGTTCTTGGGAAACATGATGAAATAGGAAGGAAGGAGCAAGCAATTTACTATCTCAGCAAGAAGTTCACCCCGTATGAGGCCCGATATTCTCTATTAGAGCGCACGTGTTGTGCTTTGACCTGGGTCACACAGAAACTGAGGCATTATTTATGTTCCTACACAACGTACCTCATATCGAGGATGGATCCACTCAAGTACATCTTTCAGAAACCTATGCCCACTCACAAGCTGGCTAAATGGAAGATCTTATTAAGTGAGTTCGACATCATTTATGTAACTCAGAAGGCAGTCAAGGGACACGCATTAGCCGATCACCTTGCTGAGAATCCCGTGGACGAAGAATACGAACCCTTAAAAACATATTTCCTTGATGAGGAGGTATCATTCGTAGGAAAGGACATTGCAGAATCCTACGAAGGTTGAAGGATGTTCTTTGATGGGGCCGCAAACTTCAAAGGCGTGGTTGTTGGAGTAGTCTTAATTTCAGAAACTGATCAGCACTACTCGGTATCCGCCAAACTCAGGTTCCCCTGCACCAACAACATGGCCGAATATGAGGCCTGCATCCTTGGGCTCAACTTGGCCATCGACATGAATGTTCAAGAATTACTAGTGATTGGTGATTCGGACTTATTAATACACCAAGTTCAAGGAGAATGGGCGACCAAGAATTCCAAGATACTGCCATACCTACATCGTGTGCAGGAATTGAGAAGGAGGTTCACAAAGATTGAATTTCGGCATGTTCCCAGAATCCAGAATGAGTTCGCCGACGCACTGGCCACCTTGTCATCCATGATCCAGCATCTAGATAAGAATTTCATTGATCCTATCCCTGTGGGAATTCACACTCAACCGGCTTACTGTGCACACGTTGAAGAAGAAGCAGATGGAAAGCCTTAGTTTCATGACATTAAGAAATACCTGGCAGGGGGAGAGTACCTAGAGCTTGCAAGCGCCACTCAAAAGAGCAATCTTCGAAGATTATCAACCAATTTCTTTCACAGCGGAGGAATCCTATATAGGAGGACTCTCGATCTGGGTTTGCTAAGATGTGTCGAAGCAAAAGAAGCGACGAAGCTGTTGGAGGAAATACATGCTTGGTACATGCGGTCCTCATATGAACGGGTTTGTTCTAGCAAAAAAGGTTCTTCGAGCTGGTTATTTCTGGATGACCATGGAAACAGATTGCATCCAGTATGTCCGCAAATGCCATTGGTGTCAAATACATGGGGATATGATAAAGGTATCTCCCAACGAGCTTAATGCAACAAGCTCACCCTAGCCATTCGCCGCTTGGGGCATGGATGTTATTAGACCAATCGAGCTTGCTGCCTCCAACGGACACAGGTTCATTCTGGTTTCTATTGACTATTTCACCAAATGGGTCGAAGCCGCATCCTACAAAGCAGTTACTAAGAAAGTGGTAGCCGACTTTGTCCGCGATCACATTGTTTGTCGATTTGAAGTTCTAGAGTCAATCATCACCAATAATGGTTCCAATCTCAACAGTGATTTGATGAAAGTAATGTGTGAAACCTTCAAGATCAAGCACAAGAATTCTACAGCAAACAAACCTCAAATGAACGGAGCCGTTGAGGCTGCCAACAATAATATCAAGAAGATACTAAGAAAGATGATACAAAATCACAAGCAATGGCATGAGAAGTTATCATTCGCTCTGTTGGGGTATCGCACCACAGTTCACACATCAACCCGGGGAAACTCCTTACATGTTGGTATACGACACAGAAGTCGTCATTCCTACTGAAGTTGAAATTCCATCCCTAAGAATTATACAAGAGGCTGAACTCAGCAACGCAGAATGGGTAGGAAGCCTTTATGAGTAGTTGGCCCTCATAGACAGAAAGAGAATGAACGTGGTTTGTCATGGTCAGCTATATCAGAACAGAATGACTAGATCCTTCAACAAGAAAGTCAAACCAAGACGATTCACACCGGGGCAGCTGGTGTTAAAGAAAATCTTCCCTCATCAAGACGAAGCAAAAGGGAAATTCTCTCCTAATTGGCATGGCCCGTACATGGTTCACCGAGTGCTAACAGGAGGAGCACTCATACTCGCCGAAATGGATGGAGAAGTTTGGCCTAAACCAATCAACTCAGATGCAGTCAAGCGCTACTATGTGTAACCCTTTATGCTTTCTATCAATGCTGTAAAATGAACTACGCCTGACCTGATTCACGTTTAAGAGGGGATACGTAGGCAGCAGTGTGGGTTCGGTCACATTCTAATGAAATTTCATTTTCCCCACGAATGGAAACTGGGGCAGAATTTTGAGGAAGGACCTCAAAATTTCGAAGCAAGTTCAACCGAGCACCGCACCAGTAATAGCCAGAAGTCTTCACCCATCAAGTTGGGGCAAAGGTTGAGAAGGAACTCTCCAAATCTCCGCTACAATGGAGGTTGCAATGTCTTGAACCACGTCACGGTCGTCGGTTCATCCAAAGAAAACTATTCTTTTCTATATGTTATATCATATTTTATAAAACGATGCATATTTATTTCTCAAAAACAGTTTGTTTAGCAACGCTACCCCTGTGGTACGAACGAAGTCATCATCATCAAGCCGATAGGCCTATCCGAGCAAGCAGGGATACGAACTAACCCTTCCCTCTATAGAACTCACGATTTTTCTTTGGATGCAGGCATAAAAACGGGTAAAGCCTAAGACATCCCATTACCCCCACAAGACGCATGCTTCTCAAGGATATACTCTCGAATTCATTGCACATGACAATGCTTACTACTATCATCATTGCAAATGATGCTTCATTCACAACAGTTGTATCATCGCACTTTATCATCAGCTAAGAACTCTTACTATCACTTTATTTTCTGCATTGCATGAGGCTACCTTTCTGCCTCTCGAGACTAAGCTCTGTCTCCATCCGCATTCACATTGCATAAGGCTACTTTCTGCCTTCCGAGACTAAGCATTGTCTCTCTGCATTTTTCGCATCTTTGCATAAGGCTACTTTCTGCCTTCTGAGACTAAGCATTGTCTCTCTGCATTTTTCTCATAATGCATAAGGCTACTTTCTGCCTTCGGAGACTAAGCATTCTCTCTCTGCATTTTTCTCATATTGCATAAGGCTAACTTTCTGCCTCTCGAGACTAAGCTCTGTCTCTATCTTGCATGAGGTTAAGCTCTACCTCTATCTGCAGTCGCATCTTTGAATAAGGATACTTTCTGCCTCTCGAGACTAAGCTCTGTCTCCATCTTGCATAGGTTAAGCTCTACCTCCATCTGCATTTACTTCTTGCATAAGGTTATTATTCTACCTTCCTAGGTTAAGATCTACCTCCATCTGCATTTACTTCTTGCATAAGGCTGTCATTCTGCCTTCCGAGGTTCCACGCTACCTCTCTCCGCATCTTATTACAATACACTGATCTCCTTTCTACCTTTTCAAAGCAGTCTCCTTTCATTACGATATTTATTTACGCTTTATTTCGGGCTAAGCTCTGCCCTCTTCCTTTTCGCAAATCGCAAGACTAAGCTCTGTCTTGTCAGCATCATACTATTGCATTCCTCATGGTCTGAAATATCGCCAACTTGTCCAAAGGCGTCATCGTTCAGAGGCACCATCCTCATAGCCCGAGAACATCATTTCATGGCCTAAGGATCTCTTTCATTCAACTTGCATATCATTATTCAAAGGCATCACGGTTCGGAGCCACCATCCTCATGGCCCGAGAACATCATTTCATAGCCTGCGAATCCCGCACCACGCGATTCATGGCCCAGGACATCATGGTCTAAGGACATCATCCTAATTGTCCGAAGATAGCATTCATAGTCTAACGGGAACTTGCATCATGTTTATTTTATGCACAATATACGTTCGTTCTTCATTTGCAGGTAATCCGGCCAGAACAGCCAACCAGGAAGGAGCGGACCGCTCCAGTTCTTCGACACAACCCCGAAAGATCTTTGAATTCTTACCCCACCATGCACCTTATGTCCGTTCTTGTAAAACATCGTCGGTATATTTCGCCGATGATTCTGGAACTACATACAGCCTGGTTCCTGTAAAACCAGGGATATGTAGGCAACTCAGAAACCAGGGTGCGACCAAATCCTATCCCACAATTTCATCTTGGTCAAAATTGGCCATCATATCTTTACCCGACAACTCTTTCATCCTTCCCGGGTAAAGAGGGGCAGCTGTTGATACCCAATTTTTCCTCAAATTATTTTCAAATGTGGATATAAGCTTTCAAAATCACTCTTCGCAATATTGAGTATTTTTCCTAATTTTTCCATATTTTATCTAAATTGTTTCCCTATTCATTCAATATTGTATATTTTAATAATTCATAAATTGTGCTCTAAAACTAATTTTCAAATACTTTCCAGTTCAGCATGTCATTTACAATCACTTGTTATTTATTAAAATCAATTATTTCGTAAATTGGCCAATTGTGTCTCGTTTAATTTCAATTACGATAATTTTGCAACTATAGCCTAATTGCACAATTTATGCTATTTGAATTCAATAATTATTCATTTTTATATTTAATTACCTTAATTTCATTTATTTAAACTCAATTTTCATTTTTTATATAATTATTAGTTATTTATTAATTAATTAACTATTTATTTGGGATAACTCTAGCCAATCTTCATTTAAAACCTAACCACATTTTCAAACATATTACCCAACCCATTAACCCAATTGAAATACCCAAACCCAAACCTCATTATACCCAGCCCAATCCCCATTCAATCTGAGTCGTTGATCAAACGAGATCAACGACCCAGATTATTGGTTACCATAATTAATCTAACCTACCCCCCTCCCCGTCTCTCATTTTCTATCTCACTCTCTCTCTCTTCTCGACCCCTCCGCTCCCAGTTCTCGCTAGAGCCTTCTGGGCTCTTCATCTCCTCTGATGGCCTTCATCTCCGGCCACTCCCCAGGCTCATCCCTTCAACCACCAGCCACCATGAAGTCGTCTCTCTAAAAACCTTTGAAAGCTTCAACCATGCCAGAATGGCCATGGAAGCTCCTGCCTAGGCGTTTCCGGCGTTCTTCAGCGAGGATCAACCCGGTGGTGTTTCGGGTACCACCATCTCTGAGTATTACACCAGGTTTTTCCAGTTATCTATGGGTTCTCTCCTAAGCCCTAGTTCTGACCTTTCAATTTCTATTAAGATCTGCGTTTATCTCAGTGATTTTCATCCGTTTTTTTTTCTTAAAAAAACTGGTATTCTTCGAACTAGGGTTCTTCACTCCAGTACGTCAGGAACCATCAGAAAAAGAAAGACAACCCTTCTTAAACGATTTTAAATCCTGAGTCCTTAGTTATTTTGCAACTCTTCTTATGTTCGTTTGTTTACTAGAGGTTTTTCTACTTTGTTGGATTCTTTGCTGAAATCCTATATCCTTAATTGAAACCTAGTTTCTGATTTTTGCCTTCAATTTCTATGCTTACTAGTTTGACATGTTTGCATGTCTTTCATGAATGTTCTAGGTTTCGTGTGTGGTATATGTGCTTTATGTTTCCTGCTCGAAATTGTTCTTATGGTTTGACTGATTTTGCTCAATACTTGTTATTTATCGAGTTTGATTTCTCGTTATTGATTGTTCACATGATTGTTACACTGATTCTGTGTAATTACTCGTGATATATTCCCTATGCATATGATTTTGAATTGCTTCCTTATCTATGTGATACTTTCCTTGTTTATTACTGATTCTCTGTGATTTTCAAGCGTATCTCTTTGAACCTATTTTCAGATTTCAAAAGTGGTACGCTGCCCTATTTTTATGTTAATACAGACTTCCTTAATTGTTTGTTATAGTTTTAATACATGATTTATACTTTATTACTCTTATTATAAAATCAGTTTTACAATGATTCCTTTTCCTTATTTAGCTTTGATTGTGTCCGTTTGAACTTGATTCCTTAATTAAGGGAGTCCATATCCCTAATTGATACTGATTGGACACTATTCTCATACTTGCGTGAAGCCATTGTTGCTTGCCTTATTTGTTTACTTGTTTTCAGCATTATAAGTAGTCCCTTCTCTTTTGCATAACGGACAGACTAACATTAGGCAGTCAGCATTTGCTCAATTCTCTATAGAATACTCTCTTGTCTTCTGCTTCTTAGCTCTCTCTCTCTTGTCTCTATTGTTACTCTTTGCTGCTTACCATTAGCCGGCTGCTAAGCCAAGGCTAATATTGTGCTATTCACTATCCTAATGTTGTTCTTTGGTTGCATAACTGGTATGTTTCTAGTATTCCAAGCAACATGCTTCAATATTATTTGAATTTCCTATTGTTCCTATTATGCTTCTAATTGTGTTTCTATTGCCTACTATGTTACTAGCATGCCTAATCCCTTTATATGATCTCCTCTTCTTCTAGCTTAGCACTGACTCCTGCTCTATTCCCTATGGTTCATTAAGGCTTGTGGGATCACTTGACTATATGATTACTGTCTCTTTTTTCCCTTTTGCATGTCTAGCGTGTCTCCTTCATCAACTGCCTAGCCTCTCTTATGTGATTGCTTTAACAGCTGTATAGTTGCTTATTACTTCCATGAAGTTATCCTCCACGTGTGAAGAACTTGTAATTGAAATTGATTACCTGATATCATCTAAAATCCCTAAATTCTGTCTGTGATTGTTGCTTATGACTCTACTGAATCTGTTGCCTCTCTTCACCAGTCTTTATGACGTCTTCATAATCTATGTGACTCCTTGACTGTGTGGCTACCCCTATTTTTGTCTGCCTATCTAATGTCACTTATATGTTCTCTTTAGTAAATGATGTACCCTCACCTGTAATATGTGATTTGTTCTGAGTACCAATCATGTGCAAGTTATTATATGTCCCCAACCCTTGTCTTTGCTTGTGATTGTTTCTTGAATAGATGTTGTGGCCTCCTTTATTCAAAAACTAATCTCATGTTACCCCTGCATCCCTTTCCCTGTTTGTTCGTTTGCTTGGAACTCTACTGAGTTGTGATTAGTGCTATTACTTCCTATTGCAAAAGTTATTTTCTTCTGTTAATCTTTAAGTGATTTTAAAATCCCTTGTCTTAATCTTTTTTTTAAGTACTTCACAATTCCTAGACCTTTAGGTTACACCCCCTCAGTGTGTGCGTCGCTTAGGGACCCTGAGTTCCATTTGAACCTTGAGACACTGAGGTAAGGGTACTCTACACTGCACTTGTTTGACCATGGGCATTGGCTGGGTGCTGGTATTGGCCAGGGCTCTTCACTAAGGCCTTTGGGAGCTTTGCCGCACCCAGGACGATGAAAGGCTGTGAAACTGAGAGGGATGAGCCTGTAAGATAAGTCCTGGTTAAAGTCTCCCTATAGAATAACTTCTTATTTTCCTTTTTTTCATTATTGTAATTCATTTATTATGGCCTGTAATAATTTGTAAACGAATATTGGAGCTGGATAGTGAATATGGGGACTATGCATGCTTAGTCTAGTAAATGGGTAAAAATCATGCTCATAAGGATAAATTTACTTATCTGTGCAATAGATAACCTGTGTAGGACATGCATTTCCCTCATTAGAAATCATGCTTTAGGTTCTTTTTTTTTAGCATGTTATCATATTTATTTCGTAAACCATGACCCCAGCTAATAATTGCAACTAAATAACGAGACTGCTATAGAACGCCATTACTGCATTTTCATAATCATAGCATTTAGAAGCCATACTCTAGGTATCCCTACGTGCATTAGATATGTTACTGCTTAAGATCTTTCACTCGTTTGAGTTGCAATTGTTAAAATGCCTAACTAGCCTGCTTAATCTAATAATCCCGTAAAATATGAATAATTTGTTTGAAACGTTTTCTGCAAGTATATATACCTTAAAAATAGACTTAAATATGCATGCTCTTCTTTTGACACAATTAGGCAATATAGGCGACGCCTAGGCAAACTTTAGGCCTAATGCGTATTGAGATCAATTAACTGGGTTTAGAATAGATCAGTCCCTTTAAACCCTTTTTTTTCCTGATGTTTGCCTTCTTATTTTACCCCATTAAAGTCATTTTGCTCTTACTCTATTTTTTGAAAACAGTTTTGAAATTGCATATTTGCCTCCTCTAGGGCTCACTGATTTTGTACTATTATGTCTAAACTACCGGGTTTTCAAAATGCGTCATTTTCGTGCCATTTCGACTCCTTATTTATATGTCTTGCAAGTCATTACATTTTGATACCATTTTACTACTCTTTTACTACATTTCTTTGAAAACTAATAGCTGTTACTTTGTATTGAGCCACTGTATTTACTTACTTATCTTTAAGAAATCATTTCTAACCCATGATTTAATAACCTTCATCTACGTTTACTAAAGTTTTAATCATTGCCTACTTCTAAGTTTGCTGCTGCCTTTAGCAACTATATTCCAGTCACTTATCACTACTTTACTCCCAAAATGGAATCAAATGATTTTCTGCTATGTTTTTCTTGAAAGCTTTAAAACACTGCATGTTTAAGTTCTTACCATTATCTCTTACTGCGATATTTCTGCAAATCAATTATTTTTGAATCATTCAATCTCAATCAAAACCTCTGCCCTCATTAAGCTTTTCTTTTTTTTCAAATCAGATTCTCTTGATTTACTATTTTTACTAAAAACTCCTGTTTTAAACTCCTATCATTGAGACTTTAAGTGTGTCTGAGACGTGCCAATTATATGTCTACCTATGGAGGTATCTATGAGCCTTATTTGTCCCTATGTGTTCCTTCATATGTGAAGTCCTACTTGTTATGCATGTCGCCTAGTATTTTATCCTTTAAGCCTAAGGGTCCAACCTAGAACTCACCTTGTAGGATTAGTAGTCCTAAACACCCTCCAGGACTCATAGGATGGGATGGGTAGTGGCACGCAATAAGCTTTCGTGATCAACACATGCGCTTTAAATAACCTCTACGGGTGGGAAGGGTAGAATACAAATATGATGACCGGTGCTAATACCACGTGTAGCCGCCTCCTCGAAGTGTGACATATCGGGTATTGCATTGAAGTGATCCGTATTACTTTAAACCTAGGACAATTCTTTTCAAATGCTTATATTATTCAAAAACCTTTAAAGATTTTCATACTTGTTTTAAATCCCCTCATATGTGAACCTTATGTGTTACTTGCTCGCCGTCCAAATTCACAAAACTTATTGGCTAGGACCCACAGTTGTGGATACTGAGGGGTGCCTAATACCTTCCCCTTGGGATAATATCAAGCCCTTACCCGTTCTCTGGTAATGCAAACTAGTCTACGAGTTATCAACTCTAGGTGCCTTACCGTTAAATCATTAGGTGGCGACTCTTCCTTTTCCTTTAAAGGAGTTGTCCATAATGTCTTAACCCGATCTCTCCGTACCTAACCCATGTGACAGAAGAAGGGGGCGCGACAAGCTTTATCCTCGATCATTTCTTCTATCATTTCGAACGGGGTTGCGTCTACGTCCGTTGTTTCTTCGATCTCCACAGTATGGCTGATCTCGGTCTTTTTTGACTGTGGTTTCTAGTCACTATCCTTTTTAACTCTGTCGACGGGCCTAATTGGATAAACAGACCCGTATGGAGTCCCGCACTAGTTGTCCTCGACACTAATCTTTGACTAGTACCGATTAAGCACATCGGCCCAGGTGATAGCTGGATATTCAATCAGGTTATGTTTTAACTGTTGTGAGGCCACTAAACTTTGTAAGTTTAGCCCTTGAGTCAAATCCTGAACAACCCAATCATCGGCGACCTAGGGTAGATCCAAACGTTACATTTGAAACTAAGATACGAACTCCCTGAGCATGTCGTTGTCTTTCTGCTTCACTTTGAAGAGGTCCGACTTCCTAGTCTCGATCTTTATGGATCTGGCGTGTGCTATAATGAAGAAGTCTGCGAGCATGGCATAAGAATCAATGGAGTTAGGTGGAAAGTTATTGTACCAGATCATCGCTCCCTTCAATAACGTTTCTCTGAATTTCTTCATCAATACGGACTCGATCTCATCGTCCTCTAGATCGTTCCCCTTAATTACACATGTGTAGAAAGTGACATGCTTGTTGCGGTCGGTAGTGCCATTATAATTGGGAATTTCGGTCATGCGGAATTTCTTTGGAATGGGCTTAAGAGCCGCGCTCGGGGGAAAATACGTTTGCACCAACTGAATACAAACCTTTCAAAATCGGTGGTGGCCCCGGAATTTATCAAGTTGAGAGTTATATGTTTCCACTTTGTTTTCATTCGCTTCAATCTTCTTCTCCCCCAATTCAATTCGCTTTGCCAACTCCTCGAGAATTTTCATGATAGCGGGGTCGGTCCTTGAGTCATTCACATTTGACCTCCCCGACACTAGTTCAGCCCTGTGAACACCTTCTTGTGATGGCTTGGGTTCGACCCTACTCAATGCATGATTCTGATTTTCGAGTTATGCTATTGCATCTTGTTGAGCCTGCAACACTTCAAATATTATTCGAAGGCTGATTCCTCCTTCTTCGCTGCCCTGTGCGTTCTGACCGGCTAAATCGGACGTCTCTATGAACGTTATTTTTGGGGTCGACGACCATATTTGCTTTCAGGGAAACATGGAAGCTAACGTCGATGGGGTCTGCAACTGGTACTCCCTCGAGGTCAACTAGAGGTACTTCGTTCCCTGGGGCGGCTATGTTGTCGTTTTCGCCATGAAAACTAAGGCCTTTGTTGATGTGTGTAGGTACTGCTTGAGAGTTTGATATGTTGATCCTAGAATCAATAACGCTTATAAGAACAAGTGTAAAGCAATGTGTGTTATGAAAATTAGTATCAGACAATCACTATTATTTTTAGCCCCATGGTGGGCAACAAACTGTTTACCCTTAAAATTCGACAACAATTAAATTTATAAATGGTAAAGGATATGTGATTTCACTTGGCACAAACTGAGAAATATGAAAATTGATGTTAGTTGTAAAATAAAGCAAACCAATGCTAAGTGGAGCTTTGGCCCTCGAGCTAGGTCGCCTTCGAACCAATTGATTATGTTATTGAAAAGTAAGAACTGAACAACAGAATAAGAAAGCTTAAGAGAGAAAATGTAATATACTGCTTTATTATGAGTGAATATGATGCTCACAAGATGATTAGAACACCCGTTATATATATAATAGAGGAATTCTACTTATGGTACAATTCAAAATACATAAGGACATCTCATGAGTGGCTAATTAACCGGTCTTGACTTGATACATGCCGAGATTTCTGCCATGATCCTTGCCCGATCACGGATATGTCGGCTTGCCGTTATTCGACTCAGCAGGTTTACTTATCTCGCTCGATCTCTATCATGTTCTATCCCGATCACGACTGGTGATCGGCGTGATCGGTCACTGATTCATGAGCTTAGCAATCTATCTCCGTGTCATATTTTGATACAACGTGAGGTCGAACCTTGGCCTGTCATCCCGATCTCTGTTAACCATACAAAATTTGACAAGCCTGATTTTGACTGTATACAATATCGTTGACGTTACGATTATACATAATCTCTTCTTTAAATTTCCTTTCAATTTGTTTGAAAGTTTTGCGAGCGGTTCGTGAAATTAACCATTCTTGTCTTTCATTATAGTGATTTTTTTTTTGTTTTGCTCGAGGACTTAGGCATATCTTTTGAATTAACCTCATATTATAAAAAATTTGTCCATCATTCTTCTTCTCCATGTGTTGTTATTGGTCGTGCGCCATATATTGCGCGTTTGTTGTAACAGGAACCTTGAAAGGAAAAGTATAAGCATATTTACGGGAACGTTGGAAAAGGAATTTGAAGCATCTTCAGTCTTAATATAAATATTTACTTATTGTACAAGCCATCTATTCATATAGATATCCTTGCTAATTCAGATCAAATAAGCGCAATTCATACAACTTGTGTTTGAAACTTGGAAATATTCCATACTAAAAACCTTTTGAAAACCTTAGGAACAAGAAGCAGAAGTAAATCGCGAGAAGTCCAACACCAAGAGAGATATCCGGTTGCATGTTTCTCTTGGGCAAAATGACAAGAGCCCAGAGCAAACCTACCATAAGAAATCCCAAAGTTTCACAGAGGAAAGGATCTTTGGGAAGCACATAAGAAGCTGGATACTCCCACCATGATGCAAACACAAGGGAGACCCCCAAACCAATCAAAGTATTGAATAATGGGCCGGCGTAACAAGCCGAAATCGCCATTTGTTGCCCATCTTTTCCACCATTCAGTGCCATGGCAACGTTAGATATCAAATCCCCAGTTGAGTTACCCCAAGCTAGGACAGTGAGACCTAATATTGAAGGGTTTATCCCTATAATATATCCAAATGAGACGAGTAAGGAAACCAATTCCTGTGCAAGAAGATATGTCCATGTAATACTCATGAGAAACCCTCCAAGGAGCCAAATCAACAAGCATTCTTTTGGAGGGCTAGATTCTTTTGTAGACAAAAATGCAAGATTCCCTAGAATAAGCCCTACTAGAACTGATGTCATGCCAATGGCTAAGCTTGTCGGGGAATCCATGCCTTCACTCGATGAAGCGCTCAGAACAGTTGCTGCCAGAATTGGTGCCAATGTTGCAGAAATTACAGCCATTGGCTTGGACCACTTGTCCTCACTAACGACAGGGATGGTCAGCCTTCTTGGCAAGTAAAGGGGAAAATCCAAAACACCAAGAAAACAGTTTATGAACTTGCAGCAACATGATGAGGTACCAAAAGTAGAGGAATTTATTACTTCTGTTTGTTTCTTATTAGGACATAATTCAGAACACTTTTCCTCATCAACACAGCCTAACAATGCAACCCCAATCTCGTGATCCAATTCATCTTCTTTGTCCGTTGAATTCACATTCTCTACTGTTTCCTCCTTACTAAAGAAATGCATGGCGCAGACCACGCAAATGTAAATGACATAAATAGATGAGAAACAGATCGCTATCCACAAATTAACCCTCCCGAAAACAATGATCCCAAGGAGACATGAGAGTGAAAAAATGATGAAAAGTACATCTCTAATGAAACTTGGGTTATCAATGGTTAGCCTACGGCTTGGCGATACGACCATACTTATGACTCCCACAACGACACAAGACACGAAAAATGCACCACCTAAAACACTGTTAAGCCCAACCCCGCCACTGCTGGATCGAGTGAAGGAGATGATACTAGAAAAGACATCATTAGCACCATTTCCTAGAGGGAGAAGAGTGGTTCCAGCTATGGTAGGGGAAAGATTCATGACTTTGGATAAGCCTTCAGCAGAAGGGCAGAAGTACTCAGCTGCTGTATTACCCAACAAATAAAACAGCAAAACAAGCCATAAAAGCAGGAGAGTGTACCCTAGTAGTGGAGACCAACCTAGGATGCAGTAGAAGAACTCGAGATAATTCACATACCCTTTTACAGAGCACGAAGTGCTTGATTTTATGTAGGCACATTTCGATTTTGAATCATTTAGTTTGTATAAGTCAGAGCAGTCATTATTATTAGTTTTCAATAAATGGACGTGTGTTTGGGATTGGCTAAACCCATTGAAAGTGAGAGTGTAAAGCAAGAGTACAAAGAGGAAAGAGGTGTTGAAAAATATAGAAAGAGCTGACCTGGGCTTGAAATGGAAAGGAGAAAAATCCATCAGAACGTATGGAAGATAAGAAGAGCAAATCTATAAGGGATAAAATGGCCTCTCGTTTATATATTAACTTTTAGCTAAACTAAATTAATTATGTTAAGTTTGGCAAATTTAGTGTCCAAATGTGAACTTCATATATTCGCAACATGAAGCACATCACCAGTATATGTGCGTGGAATGATTTTTTTTTTTTTACACATTTAATTTAATTACTGTAAGTCATTGTTAGTTTATTGTAAGAAGTGATCTAAATCTTGTCTTTGTATTTGTTTTTTGCTATTTAGTCCTTTGGAAACTTGAACCTGTATTTAGACTCAGTACTTGACATCACTAGTATATGTATTTTATACTTTCGTATTTAGGACTGCTATAGTCAAAAGACGTAAGTTGGTCTTGTTTCTTGTCTTTTTAATTTCATTGGAAGACAAACAGAATACAAAGTCAACCATTTATTTAATCACGAAACCCACGAATCACGTAAAGTCACTACCTGTGGCGCAGAAGTCAGATTTGCAAGAAGTCCCAACGCCAGGGCAACGTGGGCTGGTGACGAGAATTTCTCCTAACTCGTCCGGGACAAGGTTATTTCAACCCAAGACCCCATCCGCACCACCCACAAGTCCTAGAAAAGTAAGCATAAACCTTTTTCTTGGGGGTGGGGGTGGGGTGAGACACCACATTGGAAGAATAATACACACGGGGAACACTCGGGAGAAAGGATTCTCAGTTTTTCTTCATTCATTCTTAGTATTTACAACTATTCCACACTTGTGAACTTGTTTTGATTTTATCTTGAGTGGTCAAAACCCATATTTCTTGGGTTGTGGTTTTGGCCATGTATATTGTTGTTTGAAGCCTACTTGACCTTGATTATAATTCGTTAATATATTATTGTTTCTTAAATTGTATATTAATTGCTTAATTGTCTGGCCAACAGTAGGTTCTATTTAATATCTACGATATACACGAGAACACTACGTCTAGATTAGAGAAGAATTGAAGATGGCATGATATTAACTCCGAGTGGGGGCAGATTTGTGGTTAGGATAGGAATATACCTAATCGCCATGATTAATTAATTATCATAATCCTAATGTGTACTTGATGTGCCGGAGAATTTTGGCACATTTAATACCAAATTGCTTGGATTTTGGCTTGTTTTAAAAGCAATTATCTTTTATACTTATGTAATTTTAATATTTTGCAGTGTATGAGGTTGGAGGACTTAAGACTAAGGGTGGCAGGTGGGCCGGGCCTGGCCCGGACCCGACCTGGGCCCGCGGGCTTTGCGGGCTTGCGGGCTTCGCGGCCCGTGGGGGGCCCGGGCTTGGGGGCCGGGTCTATGTCTTGGGCCCG
>MDKH01158688.1:0-41155 GCA_005239495.1 Nicotiana undulata | reverse complement strand
CTGTCGATGTGACTGTTTTATTCCACTTGTTCCCCTTTACTGCTCCCGTATCCCCTACTTGCCAGTTTATCTCATGCCATGTGATATTTCCTGTTACCTGCTGTAGAATAGGACATGTTATCGTTAATGTCAAGTCTAGCCTCGTCACTACTTCGGCCGGGGTTAGGCTTGACACTTATTCGGTACATGGGGTCGGTTGTACTGATACTACACTGCACTTCCTTGTGTTGTGCAGACCCTGCTACCGGACCCCGTGGAGCGTTCTGAGGGAGATACCTTCAGTCCACGTCAGAGCTTCGAGGTATACACTGGCGTTCGTGGATCCCGAGGCTTCTCTCCTTTACCGTTTCATTGTCTTTCTTCTTATTTCCAAGACAGTGTTGTATTTTCATTTCCAGACTTGTATTTAGTATTCCAGTAGCTAGTCCGTGAGATTGTGACACCCCGGTTTTGGGATTGTTCGTTGTAGATGTCTTATCATTTCATTTTGAGTTTTTCTAAGATAATATTATTACTTTTTCTGTTGTGAAACAATTGAAGTGATTTGGAATGTTCAGTAAAGTTTTGAGAGTTACTAGTGTGAGATGTTTCTTTTTATAAGGTTGGACATTTATGAATTCGTGAAATGTTCAGTAGAGATTGGGAGGTTAATTGGTTTTATTACTGTTATGTTGTTGTTATAAATGTCAAAGTGTTGTGTACGTTGACTTGTCTAGCGGGTTCAACGTTAGACGCTGAAAGGTGGGATTTCGGGTCGTGACTACCCTTATCTCACCAATTATCCACCCTTATCACACCAATTTATTCACCCTTATCACACAAATTTATTCACCCTTATCACACCAATTTATTCATCCACCCTTATCACACCAATTTATTCACCCTTATCACACCAGTTTATTCACCCTTATCACACCAATTTTTGATTCAAAAGTTTCAAACAAAAAACAGTATAACACGTAAGCTTTAAACAACAACAATGTAAATAGTCGAAACTGACATAAATATATATATAATCCCAACATATTGTCAAACTTCTCAACATTTCTTTTCCCCCAAGAGAACCACATTCACAACCAATATTATTCCAAAATAACCAAATAATATTTAACAGCAAAGTAATGAGGCCTAGTACTCATGGAAATAATAACTAACAAATACCAATTAAGACCGAGATCAATTAAATTGAGAACGGGGAAAAGATCACGTTTAACAGGCCATTTGGGTGGTGCATAGATACTCGTCACCTCACCTATACACCACACCCATGCATTTCACATAGCAAACAAGTGGGGAGTCCTATTCCATCAAGTCAAAGTTAGACCAAATACTTACCTCAATTTCGCAGGTCACTCACTGCTTTTCCTTTTGAATTCACCTCTAAATTGCTCGACTAATCATAATTAATTAAATATCATCAATCTATTCTAAATGAACTAACTTTATTCAAAAATATAATTTTTCCTAAGTTTTCTAAAAAAAGTGAAAACCCGACCCCGGGCCTGCTTGGTCTAAACTCGGGGTTCAGACCAAATTACGTTTACCCATTTACCCACGAACCCAAATATGCTATTAGTTTCGAAATCCGATCTTAGTTCGAGGTAAATATTTTATTTTTACAAAATTTTCTAATTCTACGGAAACTCTCAATTTTCACCATGAAAATTCTTAGTTTTTGATTTAAAAGTGATTAAAAACAATGAGTAATTGAAAGAGGAAAGTTTAGAATTGATTACCTATGATTTAGGGATGATATTTGGTGAAGAAATTCGTTCCTAGGGCTGTGTGGTTCAAAAATTTGAAGAAGAAGAAGTCTGTTCGTTTTATATATATTTTTCTGCCAGCTATTATGCCTCGTTTCTCGTGCCAAACGATCCCTAAATTCGATTTTATGTCTCCAATGGATTTCTTGTGCAATTCTAGCCAAGTTAGGCTTTTAATCACTCAATTTGATCTTATAATGAAGGATATATGTAGGTCTTATTATTTGTCTATAGTGTAAATTTTTAATATGTCGTCAGTGTCAATTTCGTAATTAACCTGAAAAATCTGACAATCTTAGTAAAATGACCATAAAATCCTCATACGATGTCCAAATTCGATGATTCTTTTTGCTACGGGTCCGTAATTACGATAAGGGTCTAATACTTCACTTAAACAGAAATTGGAGCTCATTTGTTCAATATGATGTCATTTATGCTTGAAGAAACGACGTTGAAGCATAAGAAAGAACGAGCGCAACACAACCCAAACCTATTTTAAACTCACCCGAGCCCTTGAGGCTCTAAACCAAACATGCACGCAAGTCTAAAAGCATAAAAAAGACTTGCTCGTGCGATCAAATCATGAAAATAACGTGTAAAACTATGAATTAAACCTCAAAACTCATTATTTTTCTCAAGTATACTTAAAGTTCACTATTTATCAACCGGATGTCTAAATCACGTCAAACAAATTCTGATTCTCACAAAATTTCGCAGACAAGGCTTAAATATCATAACAAACCTGTATCGAGCTCCGAAACCAAAATACGGGCCCGATACTAACGATTTCAAATGTTAATTCATTTCTTTATTTCATTAATAATTCAGCAAAATAATTTCTTTCAAAAATTAATTTTTATGGCTTGAGACCCCGGAATTCAATTCCGGGCATACTCCCAAGTCCCATATTTTACTGCGGACCTCCCGAGATCGTCGAAACATAAATTCGAGTCCGTTTACTCAAAATGTTGATTCAAGTCATCTAAAACAAAAAAAAAATTAATTCTCAAAATTATTATTTCTTATATTTTCACATAAAAGCTTTTCGGTTTCAATGCCCGGACTGCGCACGCAAATCGAAGTATTTAAAATTAATCTTTTTATGGCTATTAAGCATGGAACAGAGTCTAAATTTATAAAATGACCCCTTGGGTCATTACAATCTCCACCTCTAAAACACACATTCGTCCTAGAACGGACATAGAAAGTTGCCTGAATTTGCAAATAAGTGTGATATTTACTCTGGATGTCCGATTCGGACTCCCAAGTAGGTGCCTCAACGGGCTGGCCTCTCCACCGCACTAGAACTAAAGGACAACTCTTACACCTCAACCGACGAACCTGCCGGTCTAAAATGGCTACCGGCTCCTCCTCATAAGTCAAGTCTTTGTCCAATTGGACAGAGCCGAAATATAACATGTGGAATGGGTCACCATGATATTTCCGGAGCATAGACACGTGGAATACCAGATGAACTAAGGATAACCCTGGAGGAAACGCACATCAATAAGCTATCTCCCCTACTCTATCAAGAATTTCAAACGACCCGATATACATAGGGCTCAACTTGCCCTTCTTTCCAAACCTCATAACACCCTTCATGGGCGATACCCGAAGCAATACTCTCTCTCCAACCATGAATGCCACATCACGAACCTTACGATCGGCATGACTCTTTTGCCTAGACTGAGCTGCACGAAGTCTCTCTTGAATAGTCTGACCTTATCTAATCCCTCCTAAACTAAGTCTGTACCCAATAACCGAGCCTCTCCCAGCTCAAACCATCCAACTGGCGATCTGCACCGTCTACCATATAACGCCTCATAAAGAGCCATCTGAATGCTCGACTGATAACTATTATTATAAGCAAACTCTACTAACGGGAAGAACTGATCCCACGAACCTCTAAAGTCATAACACAAGCGCGGAGCATATCCTTAACTATTTGAATGGTACGCACGGACTTCCCGTTAGTCTGAGGGTGAAATTTTGTACTCAACTCTTCTTGGGTACCCAACTCACGCTGACTACCCTCCAAAAGTGCGAAGTAAACTCCGTACCCCGATAAGAAATGATAGACCCGGGCACCCCATGAAGGTGAACTATCTTCTGCATATATAACTCAGCCAACCGCTCTGAAGTATAAATACTTTCCACTGGAATAAAATGTGCTGATTTAGTTAGTCTATCCACGATAACCCAAACTGCGTCAAATTTCCTCTGAGTCCGTGGGAGTGCAACAACGAAGTCCATAGTGATACGCTCCCACTTCCACTCAATAATCTCTATCTTCTTAAGCAAACCACCACGTCTTTGATGCTCATACTTTACTTGCTGACAATTTAAGCAACGAGCCACATAAGAAACAATGTCCTTCTTCATCCTTCTCCACCAATAATGTTGCCTCAAGTGTTAGTACATTTTGGCTGCATCTGGGTGAATCGATGTCACGACCCAAATTCCCAACTTTAGGGATCGTGATGGAGCCTAACACCACACTTGCTAGGCAAGCCAATTTTAGAGTTCGATTAAATATTTACCTTTGATTATCCATTTAAACATAATAAACAGTTATAAAATAAATTTAAGCTACTGACTTTCATTGAATAATTCCAAACATAAAATCATAAATACTTAAATAAACCGAGCCACAAACTAATTATATAAGTAACTCTGGAACTAACCCAAGATCTGGTGTCATAATTCACAAACTACTAAATAATACTACAAATAATGGGTTGAAAGAAATAGTGTAACTGTTCTGAATATAATAAAATAGTTTTATAAAAATAGGAGAAGACTCTCGGGATCTGCGAATGCCGGCAGATATATCCCGTGTTTCTGAATAAATGAATAGTCGCTCTAAATATCTCTATTGCTGGTCGATGCATGGATCTGCACAAAAGAGTGCAGAGTGTAGTATCAGTACAACCGACCCCATGTACTGAGTAACTGTCGAGCCTAACCTCGACGAAGTAGTGATGAGGCTACGGCGGGGCATTAATAACATATAACCTATGACAATAATATATACAATAACACAATAAAATAATTCTACACGAACAAAAAAATATAACTGAGACAATAAATATAAAGCAAGAAGGAAATATAAACAAATAATTAAGTACTACAACAACGATGAAATAACTCAGCCGCCTTTTCCAGGTCTCGTCCATAACCAATTCTCAAATAAGTTTCCAAATTTCCAAACTTTAACTTTAAATAAAAGTAGTGCCAAAATATGAAAAATAGTAAAATCAAATAGTTAGTTTTCATATCTTTGTTTTTCTTTGAAAATCATTAAAATAAATAAATAAATATATATATATATATATCTCCTCCCTTATCGCTCCTTTTTGCGGCGTGCAACCCGATCCCACCAGTCCACCCTTATTCCTCCTCTCTAAATATATCACCCTTATTATTCTTGTTGCGGCGTGCAACCCGAACCCACCTGTCCACCCTTATTACTCCTTGTTGCGGCGTGCAACCCGCTCCCACCAGACCTATCATATCAATTTATTTATAAATTTCACAATTCAGGCCAAGTCTTTCACAATACTTTTATTTCCACAATTTTAAACAGAAAACGGCATAGCTCGTAAGCTTCAACCAATAACATTTCACACTAAAACCAACCAGAATATATGTAAACACTGTAACGCTGTCAACCCAGCTCAGTCCTTATGTACCATGATAAAATCAAGAGAACCACCAACACTTTTAATACGCTTGCCACAACAATTGGCAGCAATCAATTGAAACCAAACAGCCACATAAACCTCAACAATCACAAAACAGTTAAACTGCAATTCTCATAACTTCCTCAATATTATCAAAAATGAAACCAACGACAACATATATATATATATATATATATATATATTGTAAAAATAATGCAAAACTACTCAACCGTTTTGTACCACAAGGAAACTAAATAAACAACCAATACTCTTTCAAAAATAATCACAGTAATATTTAACAACAAAATAACAAAGCCAACTAGTCATAGAAATAATAATGAACAAAGAACAATTAAGGCAAGCATCAATTAAGTTGGGAACGGGAAAGGGATCATGTTTATCAGCAAAATTGGGTGGTGCATAGATACTCGTAACATCACCAATACACCACGCCCATGCATTTCACATAGCAAACAAGTGGGGATTCCTATTCCCTCAAGTCAAAGTTAGACCAAACACCTACCTCAATTTCGCAGGTGACTCACTACTCAATTACAACTTTTCCTTTAGAATCTTGCTCTAACATGCTCGAATCTAATCATAATTAGCTCTATATAATTATTTAAGGCTAAAGGAACTAACTTTATTGAAAATTACAATTTTTCCTAAGTTTTCTAAAAATAAAGTGAAAACCCGAGCCCGAGTCCGCTTGGTCTAAACTCGGGGTTCGGACCAAATTACGCTTATTCATTCAACCACGAACCCAAATATACAATTGGTTTCGAAATCCAACCTCAATTCAAGGTAAAGATTCGATTTTTAAGAAATTCCCTAATTCTACCCAAAACCTCAATTTTTACCATGAAAATTCTTAGTTTTTGATTTAAAAGTGATGAAAAACAATGAGTAATTAAAAGAGTAAAGTTTAGAATTTATTACCTATGACACGGGGATGATATTTGGTGAAGGAATTCGTTCCTAGGGCTGTGGGGTTCTAAAATTTGAAGAAAAAGAAGTCTGCCATTTTATATATATATTTCTGCCAACTATTCTGCCTCGTTTCTCGTACCAAATGATCTTGAAACTGTATTTTTATGTCTCTAATGGATTCCTTGGGAAATTCTAATCACGTTAGGATTTTGAATCACTCAATTGGACCTTATAATGAAGGCGATATGTAGGTTTTAACATTTGCAAATAATGCAGATTTTTAATACGCCGTCAGTGTCAATTTCGTAATTAACCTGAAAAATCTAGCAACCTTAGTAAAATTCCCATAAAATACTCATATGATGTCCAAATTTGATGATTCTTTTTGTTACGTGTCCGTAATTACGATACGGATCTAATAATTCATTCAAAACAGATATCGGAACTCATTTGTTAAATATGATATCATTTATGCTTGAAGAAACGACGTCGAAGCGTAAGAAAGAACGAGCGCAACACAACCCAAATCTATTTTAGACTCCCCCAAGTCCTCGAGGCTTTAAACCAAACATGCACGCAAGTCTACAAGCATCATATTGACTTGTTCACGCGATCAAATCATGAAAATAACATGTAAAACTATAAATTAAACCTCAAAATTCATTATTTTCCTCAAGAACACTTATAGTTCATAACTTTTCAACCGGATGTCCGAATAACGTCAATCGAACTCTGTTTTTCACCAAATTTCATAGGCAAGGCCTAAATATCATAACAAATCTGTAACGGGCTCCAAAACCAAAATGCGGGCCCGATACCAATGATTTCAAACATTAATTCGTTTCTTTATTTCATAAATATTTCAGCAAAACAATTTCTTTCAAAAATTGATTTCTAAGGCTTGGGACCTCGGAATTCACTTACGGGCATACGCCCGAGTCCCATATTTTAATGCGGACTTCCCGGGATTGTCGGAACACAGATATGGGTCCATTTACTCAAAATATTGATCAAAGTCAACTTAATCAAATTTTAACTCTAGAAATTACTATTTCTTATATTTTCACATAAAAGCTTTCCGGTTTAACGCCCGGACTGCGCACGCAAATCGAGCTATTTAAAATTAACCTTTTTAGGGATATTAAGCCTAGAAGGGAGTCTAACTTCATAAAATGACCCCTTGGGTCATCACAATCTTCACCTCTAAAAAAAACGTTCGTCCTCGAACGCACATAGAAGATTACCTGAATTAGCTAATAAGTGTGGATATTTACTCAGCATGTCCGACTCAGACTCCCAAGTAGCTGCCTCAACGGGCTGACTATTCTACTGCACTCGAACTGAAGAATAACTCTTAGACCTTAACTGACGAACCTGACAGTCTAAAATAGCTACTGGCAACTCTTCATAAGTCAAATCTTTGTCCAATTGGACAGAGCCAAAATCTAACACGTGGAACGGGTCACCATAATATTTCCGGAGCATAGATACATGGAATACCGGATGAACTCAGGATAACCCTGGAGGAAACGCAAGCCTATAAGCTACCTCCCCCACTCTATCAAGAATATCAAACGACCCGATATACCTAGGGCTCAACTTACCCTTCTTCCCAAATCTCATAACACCCTTCATGGGCGACACACGAAGCAATAATCTCTCTCCAACCATGAATTCCACATCACAAACCTTACGATCGGCATAACTCTTTTGCCTCGACTAAGCTGCACGAAGTCTCTCCTGAATGATCTTGACCTTATCTAAGGCCCCCTGAACTAAATCTGTACCCAGTAACTAAGCCACTCCCGGCTCAAACCCTCCAACTGGAAATCTGCACCGTCTACCACATAACGCCTCATAAGGAGCCATTTGAATGATCAGCTGATAACTATTATTATAAGGAAACTCTGCTAACAACAAGAACTGATCCCACGAACCTCCAAAGTCAATAACACAAGCGCAGAGCATATCCTTCAAAATATGAATGGTACACTCGGACTGCTCGTCAGTTTGAGGATGAAATGTTGTGCTCAACTCCACTTGGGTACCCAACTCACGCTGAACTGCCCTCCAAAAGTGTGAAGTAAACTGCGTACCTCAATCTGAAATGATAGACACGGGCACACCGTGAAGGCGAGCAATCTCCCGAATATATATAACTCAGCCAACCGCTCCGAAGTATAAGTACTTTCCACGAGAATAAAATGTGCTGATTTGGTCAGCTTATCCACAATAACCCAAACTGCGTCAAATTTCCTCTTAGTCTATGGGAGCCTAACAACGAAGTCCATAGTGATACACTCCCACTTCCACTTAGGAATATCTATCTACTGTAGCAAACTACCAGGTCTCTGATGTTCATAGTTTACCTACTTACAATTTAAGCAACGAGCCACATACGCCACAATGTCCTTTTTAATCCTTCTCCACCAATAATGCTGCCTCAAATCTTGGTACATTTCAGCTGCCCCTGGGTGAATGGAATACTTAGAACTGTGAGCCTCCTCAAAGATCAACTCACGAAGGCCATCAACATTAGGCACACATAACCGACCCTGTATCCTCAAAACACCATCATCTCCAACTATAACATGCTTGGCATCACTGTGCCGAGCTGTGTCCCTAAGAACAACCAAATGTGGGTCACCATCCTACCGCTTCCGGATATACTCGATTAGAGAAGACAGAGCGACTGTACGAGCTAGAACACTACTGGGGGAAATATTAGCCAATGTCTGAATGTTTGAAGCTAACGGCCTCTCACCAACTGGGATATACACAAGGCTGCATATACTCACCGCCTCTATTTTCTTAATAATAGTTCGTAGCCAAGTACGGAATTAACAACAGCTTCGCGTTAACAATAGTCCCCTTTCAACCTTCACAATACTGATGGCGATGTGCGATTCATGAAGACCTCATAATTATATACCCGACTTAACGTGTCTTATTTAACACCACATGGGCGGCACATACCTAGCATGTCAAAGCTCAATAATTCTGACACGGATTTGGCAAATTATACATAGTTAATTAATTAGTTTATTTCTTTCTTTATATCTTTCATTATTATTAGTATTACTTTTATTATTATTATTATTATTATTATTTATTCATGTCATGACCCAAAATCCATGAGGTCGTGATGGCGCCGGACACCACTCTCGGGCAAGCCAATCATTAATTAATAGATGTAAATTTCCTGATTTAGCACTTTCGAAATCGTTACTTTTCATTTTTTATGCATAAAATCTATATAGAAATCCATTTCGTAGGAAAAGCAACAGCTCATTTATGTAAAAACACAACCCAAATACATATATCCCATAACCCGGTGTCACAAGTGCATGAGCAGATTCTAAGAATTTATACAATTACTACAAAGCTTGTCTGAAATACATATTGGACAAGTAATTTAGAAATGAAATACAGTACATAGAGGGTGACTCTGCCGACTGCGGGTCGTCTCTGAGCAATGCAGCTCGCCTAAGTCTCTAAGTCAGCCCTATTGCTATGATAGTACCTGTGCAACAAAAATGCACAACAAGTGTAGTATGAGTACGAAAACAACGTGTACTCAGTAAGTATCCCGCCTAACCTCAGAGAGGTAGTGACGAGAGGTCGAATTGACACTTGCTATAAGTCAGTCTAGTATAATATCAGTGAGACATTAAGTATGAGTATCATAGGCAGATTTAACAATAATCCGGGGACAAGAAATATCAATTTGATTCACATTTAACACATTAAACCTTCGTCATTTCAGTTGGCAATTAAATAATGATCAGGAGTAAGAAGTACAGACTTATTTCACATTCCTACATATCAATTCTTATCTTTTTTAGCTGGAAAATTCATAACTCTTTAGACAATTAAACAAGTATAAGTCATAGAAAATATGCAGCATTTATCATGTGCAAACAAACTGCCGAGGGTCGAGCGTCGCGAACCAACAATAATAAACTGTGCACTGCGGAGGATCGAACGACTCGAACCATAGATGCATCTATATGCTCTGCTCACGAATCGATCATGCGACGCGGTTATACATAAATACCCGGTTACCCTGCTTGCGAATCATACGTGCGACTCAGGCCCCATAGATACACATATTCACACAATGAGTCCATATTTTTATCAGGAAAGTAGTTTCTCAAATAAGTGATAAAATTCTCTTTTAATTAAACATGAAGATTGTATTTAGAATATTTTTCTGGAAATTCGTTTGCCAAGGTTAACAATATTCAATAAATAATCTTTCCAAGAACACAATAATACACGAGGAAATCAATCCTCTTTTCAAATAATCAAGAAGTATACACTCTAACCTTTCTAGGAAAGTAGATTACTAATTCAATAGCATCATTAGCCAAATGTTATGACAGGATCACGTATACAACACGTAAGGCATGCTAGTAGGTCCTAGACTACCCGGACATGGCATAACCGTAGCTACGCACGGACTCCCGTCACCTCGTGCGTACGTATCCCCCGAAAATAATTGCATATATTTATTTAGTTCACCTAGCGGGACAGTTCCCCCTCACAAAGTTATAAAGGAGACTTACCTCGCTCCGAAATTCCATAAACGGCCTCCAAGTCTTCCCGACGACTCCAATCGATGCGGAACCTCCAAAGCTACCCAAACGATGATAAACCAATGAAAATATATCCAACTTTTTGCTAAAAATTCAGATTATATAATTTTCCAACTTCACCCAGTGAATTGACCAAAATGCCCTTGGGCCCACATGCTCGGATTCCGAAATTTCTCGAAGATAAACTCTACCCATAGCCTTACTAGCTCAAATATACAATTTACTCCTAATTTCATGCTCGAATTCGTGGTAAAAATCCAAAAATACAAGTTCTAGGTTTTCTTCAAAATTCCCAAATTTTCCAACAAAGTTTCATGTTCAATCCATGTAATAATCTTGTATTTAACTTAGAAACATGAAGGAGTTACTTACTTTGTGATTCATGACGAAAATTCTCTCTTGAAGCTCCTCCAAAATTGCCCAAACCAAAGAAGAAATGAAGAAATGATAAACCATTCTCGGTTTTTAAAACAATCTGCCCAGGTCGTTTTCCGCACCTGCGGTCTTCTACTCGCACATGCGCTTCCGCAAGTGCGCTCAATCTCCCGCACCTGCGGCTTCCTCGACTCCAGCCAAACTTCGCACCTCCGATCCAAACGCCTCGCAGGTGCGGTCACACCGGATGACAGCAATTTCAGCTCCTCTTCAACCTAAATTTTGATCCGTTAACCACCCGGAATCCACCCAAGGCCCCCGGGACCCTGTCCAATCACACGACTCAGTCCCATAACATCCCACAAAGTTGCTCGAAGCTTCAAATCACATCAAACAATGCCGAAATCACGAATCTCACTTAGATTCAACTTTATGAACTTTGAAATTTCAAACTTTCACATCTAATGCCGAAACTTATCAAATCACGTCCGATTGATCCCAAATTTTGCACACAAGTCATATTCGACATTAGTGACCCGCTCCAACTTCCGGAATCGCTTTCCGATCCCGGTATAAAAAATTTCCACTTCTGGTCGAATTTCTCAAAAACCTTCAAATTTCTATCTTTAGCCAAATAGCTTCAAAATTACCTACGGATCTCCAAATTCACTTCCGATCGCGCTCCCAATTCCAGAATCACCATACGAAGCTATTCCCAGACTCGTAACCCCGAACGGACATCTATAACACTAAGATTCCTTACAACCAAAATTTATGAAATCCTTCCAAAAAGCTATCTTCCTTAAGATACGCCGAAACACTCTCGGGTCATCCAAAACCTGATACGGACATACGCCCAAGTCTGAAATCATCATACGAACCTGCTGGAACCTTCGGATCCCGATTCCGATGTCGTTTACTCAGAATTCCAATCTTACTTCATTTCTTCAACTTAAGGCTTCCGAAATAAGAATTTTCCTTTCAATTCAACTCCGAACTTCCCGAATTTCAAATCCGACCATACGCACAAGTCTTAATACCTGAAATGAATATGTTCATGACTTCCAACCGCTGAACGACGCGCTAGAGCCTACAACGACCGGTCGGGTCGTTACATTCTCCCCCACTTAAACAAACGTTCGTCCTCGAATGTGCCAAAAACTTCTCTTGAGTCATCTGAAACCACTGTTTAACACCTTGTGCACCTGCTCGTACCGCCAAAACCCAGTTGAGCACATAAGCTTGATTAAATCTGAAGATATCCTACTTAATCCACGCAAGAAGCTCCGAACTCAGTTTCGACGCCGGAATTTCTCTGCCAGGCCTGATTCTAATACATGAATCGGCACCACACACTGCATAACCCATCACCTGACCACAATGACGCTCCCTGAACCGTTTTGGCCAAAATTCTATGATCCTGATGCTCCCAATGCACCTTCTAAGATATATACATACATCGTGCTACAATGCTGACGATACCACCACAATAGAGGAAATGTGCAGAAATTCCTAACCAACTGCAGAGTTAACCATACATTGAAATCTTTTCTCTTGACTTGAATCATCGTCTCATTATGAACCAAATACTGGTATTTGACCTGCAATATACTTCCCATAATTTCATCGCACTTGACTCCTAGTCCATTAATCTCGCCTCACCCAGTATGAACTGTTTAAAAAACGAATCACCCCAGACATAACCAGCAGTCTCAGATGATGCCGAAGCGCACCTATAGGCCATAACTCGAACATGATACACAAGACATGACTCCAGAAGGGACTACTCGACTCACGTAACTAATATAAACTTTCGCAATATACATGAAGCAAAATACAAGAAAATAATTATAGGGAACCGCACTCAGCATCATGTGGATGCATCATTTAACATGATTCAAATAGTATACCCGTGGCGGCGTGCCACCCGATCCTATCAGGAAGCTCACATAAGGAGACACACACGGAGCTCAATTGCCCGATATTACACATTACTGAATACCAGTTATAAGAACACTAAGTGCATAGTACCATTTTGGGGAGACTGATAGAGTCATATGCTACAAACTCAAGCACAACTGAGGTGCGATAAATAAAATCTGAATCTTGAGAGCCATCCTGCTCACATAACCTCATCACTATGCAGAATCTAAACACATAAGAATTTATCAAGCCGTTTCATAACTTACGCGGCACATTATAATATCATATGAATTTTACAAAGATAGGACAACGCCTGATATTCCAACACCCCTCCTTGAGGAGCGCTACACTGAAATGAACACATCTGACTCGCATGAAGCCCATAATCTTGTTTAAATCCATTCATTCGCTTCAAGCGGATTCTTCTCGCACTGAACTAGGGTGATAGCCTTACCTGGGTCCGTAATAACCCATCTTTTTCTCATAACCCACAAGAGCAACCATAATAGCAGGGAAAAACACCCCACAATCCACAACCAACTGGACCGAACGCTCTTAAGGCATATATTCTCAAATAAGCAATATTGCACTTCCTAATACTTGGTCCAAATCTTCAATAAATCAGGTGACTACAAGTCACACTTACATAATCTTCCCGTGGCCGCACTCACACGACTTTTCACACAGGTAGCCAGTATGCGCATCCATACCACTTACCACCCTAAGGATGTAAAACAATTCAAGGACCCGTAATCAGGATACAAAAACTCTTTTACCAAACACCGATCTCAGGTGATACTTGAAACCACATCAGCTCATACTAAACATTCAAATCCCTTATTCTTGCTCCTCTGAGCTCATGACATCCTTGTCAACACAAAACTGCAATCTCAATTATCACTTCCAGTTACATACTACTTACTGCACCTAACAGGCCAATATGGAATAACATAGGAATTCCATCATAACTCCTGAACCACTAATAGGGTAAACACTTCATCATATAGAAACCTTTTACTTACCTCAATTCATGAGAACCATAACAACACACAAGTGAATTCTCACAATCGCAATACATGCAAATCCTTAAGTAGTGGTCTGAACCACCATAAACCTTCCGGATCCGCCTACACCTGACATGCCATAGCACTTGAATGCCTCAAATGAAATATTTCCAAATAAAATCTATTACGACGGCCGACATGCCCCACACACATCTGCACCAACCATACACATACTCATTAACACTGAAGGAACTGATCACTGCCGTACATGTTCCATTTCAACCATGGCTAATCAAATTTATCTTCCTTTTAATCATCTTTAATTGCCTCAGAGATAATAGTAACTCCCTTCAACTCGCAGCAACTCAACCCTCACTCTTTTCGAATGACCCTGATTCACGAGACCGTGCATCCTAAATCCCGCAGCCCGTCTCATACCTTTCCAATAACCATTTCTATGATCCGGAGTTTATTTCTCTCACTCCTCCAATACTATCATGCATGCCGACAATAACATCGAACACTCCAACTACTTTTCTTTCTCCTCAGAGATTATACTGCAAAAGCTCGATTCTTAATCATATTGCTGCCTGAAACCCTCAAACACCACAGTTTCAAACATTAAAATTCACTAGGACTACTACTGAGAGTCACCCACTCTGGCTGGCCCCGCATACAATCAACTCCAAGGCTCTTCTAGCACATGAACATGCTCTTTAATGAAGCACAGGACTAAGTCATTACCCTTACAACTTGCCTATGCCTTAAGCACAAATTCTTAATCTTCCAAAGCCTAACCCTGGTCCAATAGGACCAATTTGCACATATTTATCATATGCCATGCTCACTTACCGCTTTACTCCTTACTCTTAATTGTAACAACTTGCCGATATGTCGACAATCTGCAGTCCCATGAGGACGCAACCCTACAACCCAACTGCAGGTGGTGGGACTCCCCCACTTAGCCCGAAGCTACTCCCTGCACCACTCCAGACACCACTGAGATCTTTTCTTCTTGTTGACTTGACCTTGCTCAACCAATCCGTCCAATTATTTCGAATCCTTGTTAGCATTCCCCAAATATTCATTTCTCTAGCACCATTTACACAGTCTGCTTCCTACCGACTAGCCACTGGGATCCCTCACAGAAACTTGCCAACCCCCATACCGCTATCCTACTCACAGAAGATAACCCACCTGTGGAAACTCACCAATTGACACCTTCCACTATGCTGTGAGACACACTTTCTACGACATCGAGATCCCCAGCCTAAGCTTGTCCTCTTTCACCGACTTGACTAGTCCGTCAACAACCCATGGACATCCACTATGCGCACGGCAACATCTTATGATTCCAAGATATGTTGCATCATTCTTCATCCCTAAAAACTACTCTCGGTGGCATCTAACCTTCCGCCGAGTAACCAACATTTCGATTTAAGCTTGTGGACCTAGTCCTTTTCAACAAAAATTTCTCAAATCACTTCAACTCCTCCTTAAGGCAGGCAACCGCCTTACCACTAAACTCATAGGCTATACTGTCACTTCTTACTTAGTTGGGCTCATTCCTTTAAGCAACTACCTGACTCCCGTCTCTGAAGCCTGGCATTTAGAGATTTAGCCGCTACCTGACACTTTTCACATGGCTTCCTTCATCGCATGCTTCTCAATTGCGGCCTCAATTCAATATCATTCTCTGAAGCTCTTGAACCAGCAGATCACTACGACTTCAAACTCTCTGATGATCATCTTTCTTGAGCTGCCTTCATTAGAAACGCTCATTCCAATACTTAACAACCGCACACCACAGTCTATAACAGCTTCTTCTTTAACACTGTCTCACAATACCCTAACCCAACGCAACCGAAGAACTATAACACCGGCGAACTTAACACATTCTATTCGGTCAAACATCGGTACCGCAACACGGGTGAATACTCCACCTTGCTCGATGAAACCAAGTTTTATTACTTTTATCACCCAAAACCTGACCTATTTATAGTTTATTGCCTTTCCTCTGCCGGAACTGAAATACCGAAATCTCAAAAACACACTCTGGGAAGACCTCCCTTCAATCCATTCATCACCCACATCCTACGGGCAACCATTCTACCATCATATCGACATCGCGCAATAACCAATCGAAAACATCATCACCATCTGATCATAGCATCAAGGCTCTTAGAAATACAACAACTGAGCTGAGATAACATAATATCCTCCTGCGGGGCGACAACAACAGTCCAATCGACTATGGATGGAAAACATCACGTACCGTATATGTAGCCCCATTACAGTTCCTTAAACCCTCGTTTCTAGGAAGCGCTTCGCGACATATAAGATTGAGTAGGAAGAAATGTAGGCATAAGTCTGAGAAGAATCAAATTGCACGATGGGATATCAAGAAGGGAAGTACTCGTAACAGCCCTATAGCCTCTCCAAGATAAGTTCAGACGTCTCCGTACCGATGCGCAAGACTCTACTAGACTTGCTCATGACTCGTGAGACCTACGGAAATCTAGAGCTCTGATACCATGTTGTCACGACCCAAATCCATGAGATCGTGATGGCGCCGGACAACACTTTCGGGCAAGCCAATCATTAATTAATAGAAGTAAATTTCCTGTTTTAGCACTTTCAAAATCGTTACTTTTCATTTTTTATGCATAACATCTATATAGAAATCCATTTCGTAGGGAAAGCAACAGTTCATTTATGTAAAAACACAACCCAAATACATATATTCCAGAACCCGGTGTCACAAGTGCATGAGCAGATTCTAAGGGTTTATACAATTACTACAAAGCTTGTCCGAAATACAGATTGGACAAGTAATTTAGAAATGAAATATAGTACATAGAGGGTGACTCTGTCGGCTGCGGGTCGTCTCTGAGTAATGCAGCTCGCCTAAGTCTCCAAGTCAGCCCTATTGCTATGATAGTACATGTGCAACAAAAATGCACAACAAGTGTAGTATGAGTACGAAAACAACGTGTACTCAGTAAGTATCCCGCCTAACCTCAGAGAGGTAGTGACGAGAGGTCGAATTGACACTTGCTATAAGTCAGTCTAGTATAATTTCAGTGAGACATTAAGTATGAGTATCATAGGCAGATTTAACAATAATCTGGGGATAAGAAATATCAATTTGATTCACATTTAACACATTAAACCTTCGTCATTTCAGTTTGCAATTAAATAATGATCAGGAGTAAGAAGTATAGACTTATTTCACATTCCTACATATCAATTCTTATCCTTTTTAGCTGGCAAATTCATAACTCTTTAGACAAATAAACAAGTATAAGTCATAGAAAATATGCAGCATTTATCATGTGCAAACAAACTGCCGAGGGTCGAGCGGCGCGGACCAACAATAATAAAATGTGCACTGCCGCGGGTTAAACGGCTCGAACCATAGATGCATCTATCTGCCCCGCTCGCGAATCGATCATGCGATGCGCTTATACATAAATACAGGGTTACCCTGCTCGCGAATCATACGTGCGACTCAGGCCCCATAGATACACATATTCACACAATGAGTCCATATTTTTATCAGGAAAGTAGTTTCTCAAAGAAGTGATAAAATTCTCTTTTAATTAAACATGAAGATTATATTTCGAATATTTTTCTGGAAATTCGTTTGCCAAGGTTAATAATATTCAATAAATAATCTTGCCATGAACACAATAATACAGGGGGAAATCAATCCTCTTTTCAAATAATTAAGAAGTATACACTCTAACCTTTCTAGGAAAGTAGATTACTAATTCAATAGCATCATTAGCCAAATGTTATGACAGGATCACGTATACAACACGTAAGGCATGCTAGTGGGTCCTAGACTACCCGGACAGTGCATAACCGTAGCTACGCACGGACTCCCGTCACCTCGTGCGTACGTAGCCCCCGCAAATAATTGCATATATTTATTTAGTTCACCTAGGGGGACAGTTCCCCCTCACAAAGTTAGAAAGGACACTTACCTCGCTCCGAAATTCCATAAACGGCCTCCAAGTCTTCCCGACGACTCCAATCGATGCGCAACGCTCCAAAGCTACCCAAACGATGATAAACCAATGAAAATATACCCAACTGTTTGCTAAAAATTCAGATTATATAATTTTCCAACTTCGCTCAGTCAATTGACCAAAATGCCCTTGGGCCCACGTGCCTGGATTCTGAAATTTCTCGAAGATAAACTCTACTCATAGCCTTACTAGATCAAATATACGATTTACTCCTAATTTCATGCTCGAATTTGTGGTAAAAATCAAAAAATACAAGTTCTAGGTTTTTTCAAAATTCCCAAATTTTCCCACAAATTTTCATGTTCAATCCATGTAATAATCTTGTATTTAACTTAGAAACATGAAGGAGTTACTTACCTTGTGATTCATGACGAAAATTCTCTCTTGAAGCTCCTCCAAAATCTCTCAAACCAAATAAGAAATAAAGAAATGACCAACCATCCTCGGTTTTTAAAACAATATGCCCAGGTCATTTTCCGCACCTGCGGTCTTCTGCTCGCACCTGCGCTTCCGTATGTGCGCTCAATCTCCCACATCTGCGGCTTCCTTGACTCCACCCAAACTTCGCACAGAAAATTCCCTCGCACCTGCGGTTCCAGCCTAGCCCAGCCACCTTCGCTCCTGCGGCTCCGCACCTGCGACCAAAGCCTCGCAGGTGCGGTCACACCAGATGACAGCAATTTCAGCTCCTCTTCAACCTAAATTTTGATCCGTTAACCACCCGAAATCCACCCGAGGCCCACGGGACCCTATCCAATCACACGACTCAGTCCCATAACATCCCACAAACTTGCTCGAAGATTCAAATCACATTAAACAACGCCAAAATCACGAATCGCACTAAAATTCAACTTTATGAACTTTGAAATTTCAAACTTTCACATCCGATGCCGAAACTTATCAAATCACGTCCGATTGATCCCAAATTTTGCACACAAGTCATATTCGACATTACGTACCCGCTCCAACTTCCTAAATCGCATTCCGACCCCGGTATCAAAACTTCCACTTCCGGTTGAATTTCTCAAAAACCTTCAAATTTCTATCTTTAGCCAAATAGCTTCAAAATAACCTACAGACATTCGAATTCACTTCCGATCGCGCTCCCAACTCCAAAATCACCACACGAAGCTATTCCCAGACTTGGAACCCCGAACAGACATCTATAACACTGAGATGCCTTACAACCCAAATTTATGAAATCCTTCCAAAATGCTATCTTCCATAAGATATGCCGAAACACTTTCGGGTCATCCAAAACCCGATCCGGACATACGCCCCAGTCCGAAATCATCATATGAACCTGCTGGAACCTTCGGATCCCGATTCCGAGGTAGTTTACTCAGAATTCTAATCTTACTCAATTTCTTAAACTTAAGGCTTCCGAAATAAGAATTTTCCTTTCAATTCAACTCCGAACTTCCCGAATTTCAACTCCGACCATAAGCAAAAGTATTAATACCTGAAATGAAGTTGTTCATGACTTCCGACCGCTGAACGACGCGCTAGAGCCCAAAACGACCGTTCGGGTCATTACAATTCATTTATTATTATGATCATTATCATTATTTTATACATAAATTATTGAATAAGCCTAACAGGCATGACTCCCTACCAGTACTATAGTAATGTTTTAATTCACAAGGGAAACTTTAAACACAAGAACTTTCCATCACCAGGACCTCGTCCTTACATAACTTCCACTGCGGCTCGTAGCCTAATTTAAACATACCAAATCATATCAAAATGCAAGGATCTCACCCTCAGTTGTAAATCACAAGTAATATGCACACTGCCGATCGAAACATTCTATTTTCTTATTTTAAATATTTTTCGTTAAATAAAATTACAACACGTAATGATAGACATAACTATCTCCATAGAATTTCTCAATACTAGTGTTCACACAAGTAGATTTTTGAGTTACGAAGCTCACCTAAGAGTAGAGCATATTAGAAGAATTTTATTAGTTACGCATAACCATATTAAGTTCAGGAAATCATAACTTTATAATAATTGGATATTGTTCTTGTAATGACACCGTTTAATGTAACGACCTCAGCCCTACCATAGAAAATATACCAACAAGCTGGGTCTCCACCTCTAGGAGTTTGACTTTCACCTTCGACATGTAAGTTAGTTGTAACTGCAATGGGGAACGTAGCATGAGTGTTTTGATGAAATATGACTCTCCCAAGTCTAGGGCAATTTCTATCACTATCCGAAATGAAGTATCAACCTGCCATGAGTCGTCAAAAATCTTACATTCATATTTGAGTCCTTTAATGAGTCTGGGGACTCGCCCTCTAGCTATATGAACCAACGTAGGAGTTTGACCGTCTAACTTATCGAACCTGATGGCATATTCTGACACCGTCATATGACATGATGCAACCGTTCAAACCTTATGCGCCACGCAAAATGGAAAGTTTGAGAAACGAACTATTTCAAAAGCATTATGAGAACTGAGTCAAATAGTTGGTGTTGCAATGACTGGTCGTCCTCTTCGTAGGCTTGCCTCAACCACCGGCGACCAATTTCTTCTGTACCATGTTGACTCAACACCGCTGAGTTACCCCACATATTCATCTACCCTTCGTTATTCCTTGGAGTAACACGTATCCTTATTGATGCACAATGACCCCAAACATAAAGCTCTACACAGATAATTCTTGGCACAAACCATATAGTCTAGAAGCTCCTCAACCACTGTACTCCCTATGGATCACCCCAAAATCCGCAATCGTGACTACCACGCTGAGTAGACCTTCTATAGATTTTAAGTTATTCGAATAAATCCTTTGGTACTAAGGTATAGGGTTATTAAGGAGACTGACATACTGTAATTCCCAACTTTATCTCTTGCAACATCTCTGGCCTTATACATTCCAACCAAAAACCAATATAACACATGACCCCATAATCTATTCCTTGACGATGGACTTTTCCACTTGGCACGAAGTCATAGGTCACAATGCCTGATAATCTAAAATGTTAAACTTAACGGCTCATATAAATCTACCCCGTTACTTTCAACTATTCCCTTGTTATGCAACATCGGAGTAGCTATAAATCCTTATGTGATATGGGCCAACATGTACCGACTGAGATAGAACCTTCACTTCTAGATCCATTTGAGACTGTACAATAGGTGCTGATGTTCGAGATTTAGACTGAGCTCCGCTTCTGTCTCTTCCCCTAATCGTAGCTGTCATTGAGGCTTCACCTCTTGTACGGTTGTAAGCGCTTTGCGTGTTGTCGAGATTTGTGAGAGTACAAGAATAGACAAGTTCAATCATCAATGGTAGAATAAATTCGCACGATAGAGTGGAATAGAAGTGAAATTGTTCCTAACTTCATAGCCTCTGAGAGATAAGTACAGACGTCTCCGTACCGATCCTTCAGACTCTACCAAGTTTGTTCGTGAATTGTGAGACCTAAGCAACCTAGTTATCTGATACCAACTTGTCACGACCCAAATTCCGAACCTTAGGGATCGTGATGGCACCTAACACCACACTTGCTAGGCAAGCCAATGTTAGAGTTCGATTAGCTATTTACCTTTGATTATTCATTTAAAGATAATAAACAATTATAAAATAAATTTAAGCTACTGACTTTCAATAAATAATTCCAAACATAAAATAATAAACATTTAAATAAATCAAGCAAGGAACTAATTATATAAGTAACTCTAGAACTAACCCAGGGTCTGGTGTCACAATTCACGAACTACTAAAGAATACTACAAATAATGGGCTGAAAGAAATAGTGTAACTGTTCTGAATATAATAAAACAGTTTTATAAAAACAGGAGAAGACTCTCGGGATTTGCGAACGCCGACAGATATATCACGTGTCTCCGAATAAATGAATAGCCGCTCTAAATATCTCTAGTGCTGGTCAATGCCTAGATCTGCACAAAAGAGTGCAGAGTGTAGTATCAGTACAACCGACCCCATATACTAAGTAAGTGCCGAGCCTAACCTCGACGAAGTAGTGACGAGGCTACGGCGGGGCATTAAACACATATAATGTAATGACCTGGTCGGTCGTCTTGAGAGTTAGCGCTCCAATCCCCTAATAAATGCTTCTCCTGTGTCTTATTATGTTAATGGAACTTTTCGGAGCGTTGAGTGATGAAAATTGGAGTGATTTTGGACATATAGTCCTTTAAGGTGAAGTTTAAACTTAGAAATTGGACCGTAGCGGGAGCTGTGTGAAGACGGATCCGAAATGAAAATCCGTCGACTCTGTTAGCTTTGTTAGGTGATTTTGGGGTTGGGACCGTGTTCGGTTTGTGTTCTCGAAGTCGGATGTAGATTTAGGCTTGAATTGGTGAAAGTTAGAATTTCGGCGATTTCGGCCAATAGGTGAGATTTTGATATCGGACTCGGAATGGAATTACGAAGCGACAGTAGGTCCGTAAAGTCATTTATGACCTGTGTGCAAAATTTGAGTTCATTCGGGCGAGTTTAGACGTGTTTTGGCGTTGAGGGTGAATTCTTGAAAATTCCTAAGTTCTTAGGCTTGAATCTATGCATATTCGATTATTTTGATGTTATGAAACATGTTTTTAAAGCTAGACCAAGTTCGAATAAGGTATTTAGACTAGTTGGTAGTGTTGGTTGAGGTCCCGGGGCCTCGGGTGTGTTTCGGGTGTTCAACAGGTATATTTTTGGCCTAAAGTTTAGCTGTTTTTCTGGTTTTTGAGCATCAGTTGTTTCTTTAGTGCGATCGCATAACTTGAACCGCGATCTCATAGTGGATATTTGGGCCCAACACTGTTTGGTCAGTGCGATCCCAGTAGGACAGAGGTGACCGCACAGGGTCATTGGGCCGGCCAGGGGAAATCACTGTGCGTTCGCGTGGGCCTGGCTGCGGACGCATAGAGATCAGCCCAGGTGTTTCCGCGATCGAGGGTCCTTCAGTGCGACCGCACTGTGTCCAGGGTAAGGGGGTGGAACTTACTCTATCCAATCGCATCCTATTATCCGCGATAGCACTTCATTAAATATACCTGGGCAGAATATTAAACCCATTTCGAGGGTTAACGCTTATATCACCATTTTTGAAATTTGGAGCTCGGGGGAGGCGATTTTTGAAGGAGTTTTCACCTGGGTATTCTAGGTAAGTGATTTCTAACCATAATAGGTCAATTTCCATAATTCTAATCTTAATTTCGAGATTTTGAGTAGAAATTTGGGAAAAATGGAAGAAACCTCATAGGCCAAATTTTGGGTTTTTGATTGGATATTTTACCTTCGATTAGAGAAAGTTTCATATGGTTAGACTCGTGAGTGAATAAGGGTTCGGAAAATGTAAAATTTTATCCGATTCCGAGACGTGGGCCCGAGGGGCATTTTGGTCAAATTTTTCTAATTAGTTCCGAATTAATTAGTTAGTTTGAATTCTTGAAATGATATTTACATTATGCAATCGAATTGAATAGATTTGGGCCACCCGGAGTTGGATACTCGTGGCAAGAGCGTGGTTATCGATTGATTTGCACAGTCGAGGTAAGTGGCTTGCTTAACTCTGTGTTGGGGAATTTCCCTTAGGCATTTTTAACTGCTTTTTACTATAAAAACCCCGTGTACGTGAGGTGACGAGCGCGTGCATGTGATATTTTCACTGAATTTCCATAGTTCATTCTACGACATGCCTCATTTTCAATCCTATTATTACTATTATTGGTTTGAGTTGAACAATAACTTAAGATTTTATCTTGACAGTCGATTTTACCTGATTTTCCACTCGTTACAATTATTTGAAAATGGTTTAAGTATTACCCCATAATTTCCAACAGTTTTTCCAAAAACCTTTGAGTTACGCTATATTTGATATATACCCTGCATTACATATTTGCATTGGGACTGCATGCATAGACCTGAGCCTTTCCCTTGCATTGCATCGCATACATTGGGACTGCGGGCATAGACTGAGCCTTTCCCTTGCATTGCATCGCATACATTGGGACCGCGGGCAGAGATCTGAACCTTTCCCTTTCATTGCATCGCATACATTGGGACTGCGGGCAGAGATCAAAGCCTTTCCCTTGCATTGCATTGCATATTTACGTTGGGACTGTGGGCCGAGACTTGAGATTTTCCCTTGCATTGCATTGTACGTTTGTTTATTGAGTCATATATATTGTGTTGAACTGAGAATTTATCTATATCTCTCTTGCTAGTCGTTACTTTAAAAGACTGTTAGTTATTTCTTCTTTACACAACTGTTAACTATATCTGTCTATTTTGCAAACTCAGTAGAGCCTCAACCTGACCTAGTCACTACTTGACTGGGGTTAGGCTTGGCACTTACTGGGTACCGAATGTGGAGTACTCACGCCCTTCTACGCATGTTTTTCCCATGTGCAGATCCAGGTACCAGTACACCGCACCGTGGTTAGCCAGCAACAAGCAGTTGGAAACTTGAGGTATATTCTGCAGCGTCCGTAGATTTCCGAGTCCCCTTCATGTCCTAGCATGGTTAGCACTAGTAGATGAGACTACACTATCGTTTTTGTTCAGTTTGTATATTGAACTATAGAGTTAGCTTGTGATGTTTTGTTTATAATCCGGGTCTTGGGTAAAGTGAGCTGTAATGCCGAGCAGCATCGAGTATTAGTATGGCTTTATTTCATTTTCTGCTAAATTCACTTGTTTATCTTTAATTTTTCTCAACGAATAGCTTACATAGTTGTCTAGACTGGTGCCGTCATGAGACCCAGTCGGAGGGAGAATTGGGTCGTGACAAGCTGATATCGGAGCGTCTAGGTTCATAGGAGTCACAACATCACAAGCCGGTTTATTAGAGTTTCGTGGATCGGTGCGGAGACGTCCGTACTTATATTCGAGGGGCTATGTAACTGTTAAGAACAATCTTACTTTTTGGAATTCCTTATCGTGCTAGTATTGTCATCCAAATTCCTAAACTCTACTCTATTCTTGCTTATAGATGGTTCGTACTCGCACCGGACGTACTGGCAGGAAGGCACCCGAGCCCCCATCAAGAGCCACTAGAGGCAGGGGCCGGGGAAGAGGACGAGCACGCGGTGCAGCCCGAGCACTGGCTAGAGCGGAGACAGAGGATCCCTCAGCAGCCACAGTTGGAGGGGCACCGGAGGTCCCTATTATCACCCCAGCCCTCCAGGAGACCTTGGCCCAGTTCATGAGTGCTTTCAGGACTCTGTCTCAGGCAGGGCTACTTCCACTAGACCCAGCTACATCTCAAGTCGGGGGAGGGACACAGACTCCCGCAACCCGTACTCCTGAGCAGAGGGTCCACATGGGGCAGGTCCTAGAGTATATTCCTATGCCTCCAGCAGCTCCAGTTTAGCAGGAGGTCAGAGCAGCTGCATCTAAGTCTGAGCAGCTCCATCTTGAGAGGTACAAGAAGTACCACACACCTGATTTCAGCGGATTAGCTTTAGATGACGCTTTGGGTTTTCTTGAGGAGTGTCATCGTATCCTTCGTACCATGGGTATTGTGGAGACGAGTGGAGTCTGTTTCACCACTCTTCAGTTGAGAGGAGCAGCCTATTAGTGGTGGCGGGAATTTGAGCTTAGTAGTCCGGACGAGGCAGCCGTCAGTTACTTGGGCTCAATTTTCAAAGATGCTTCTACTTAAGTTCGTCCCTTAGAGTCTCAGGGATGCTTGGCGTGCAGATTTTGAGCAGTTACACGAGGGTACTATGATTGTGTCAAAATATGCAGTCCGGTTCAGTGACTTGGCACGACATGCATCAGCCTTGGTTTCTACTATCAGAGAGAGGGTTCGTCGTTTTATTGAGGGGCTCCATCCCAGCATTCGTACTAGCATGGCCTGAGAGTTTGAGACATATATTACTTACCAGTAGGACGTGAGCATTGCTAGGAGGATCGAGAGTGTGTTGACCCGGGACAGGGAGGAGAGAGAGGCCAAGAGGTGTCGAGAGACTGATCATTTCTCAGGGACTCGTGCACCAGCAGCACGCAATGATAGGGGTTTTGTGAGCCGCCCTGTTCATTTGGCTCTTCCAGCAGCTAGTGGTATTCCAGCTCCCCTAGACCTCGAGAGCCTTATTATGCACCACCAGTATCTCAGGTGCCTCCTGCTCGAGGTGCTATCACCGGCCAGTCCATCAAGCCAGTTCAGGGTCAGCAGCAGCAACCACGTCCTCTGAGGTTTTTTTTTTGGTGTGGTGACCCTCGTCACGTGATCAAGGATTTTCCTAGAGCTAGGAGGGGTGCACCACCGGAGACTTATCAGGTTCCGCATCTTCCACCAGGTCCCCCAGCTATACTGTCAGCCCCAGCTGCTACCCCACCATTTCAGGAAGCTCGAGGTGGAGGTCGGGGTGGTCGGGGAGGTCGAGGTCGTCCTAGGGAGGGAGGCCATGCCAGATACTATGCCCTTCCATCCAGGTCCGAGGCTATTGCTTCAGATTCAGTCATAACAGGTATTGTCCCCGTTTGTCATATAGACGCATCAGTATTATTTGACCCAGGTTCGACATATTCATATGTGTCTTCTTATTTTGCCTCACATTTGGGGATATCTCGGGATTCTTTGAGTTCCCCCGTATATGTTTCTACTCTTGTGGGAGACTCTCTTGTTGTGGACCGCGTATATTGGTCGTGTTTGATTTTTATCAGTGGTTTTGAGACCAGAGCTGATTTATTATTACTCAGTATGGTACATTTTGATGTTATCTTGTGGGGGTGGGGGGGGTTCATTAGAGTATACTCCTCGTCGGGTCATTTCTTTTCTTAAGGATCAGCAGATGGTTGCAAAGGGGTGTGATGCTTATTTGGCCTATGTGAGGGATGTTAGTGCCGACACTCATACAGTTGAGTCAGTCCCAGTTGTGAGGTACTATCTTGATGTTTTTCCAGCTGACCTTCCGGGTATGCCGCCGGACAGAGACATTGACTTCAGCATTGACTTGTTGCCAGAAACTCAGCCTATTTCCATTCCTCCCTATCGTATGACTCCTCATGAGGGGTTGATCAGGCCCAGCGTATCACCTTGGGGTGCGCCAGTGTTATTTGTGAAAAAGAAGGATGGTTCGATGCGGATGTGCATTGATTACAGACAGTTGAATAAGGTGACAGTGAAGAACAGGTACCCATTGCCTCGTATTGATGATTTGTTTAACTAGTTATAGGGTGCCAGGGTATTCTCCAAGATTGATCTTCGTTCGGGCTATCATCAGTTAAAGATTCGGGAGTCGGATATCCCGAAGACTGCTTTCAGGACTAGATATGGTCACTATGAGTTTCTTATTATGTCATTTGGGCTGACCAGTGCCCCAACAACCTTCATGCATCTGATTCACAGCGTATTCCGGCCTTATCTTGATACTTTTATCATCGTATTTATTGATGACATTCTGGTATATTCTCGGTCCCAGCAGGACCATAAGCAGCACTTGAGGACCGTGCTTCAGACCTTGAGAGAGAAGAAGTTGTAAGCCAAATTCTCTAAGTGTGAATTTTGGCTTGATTCGGTGGAGTTCTTAGTCCATGTGGTATCTTCGGATAGGATCAAGGTAGATCCGAAGAAGGTAGAAGTAGTGCAGAGTTGGCCAAGATCGTCTTCAGCTACCGAGATCCGCAGTTTCCTCGATTTTGCCGGTTATTATCGCCGTTTCATGGAGGGATTCTCATCCATTTAAGCACCCATGACTAGATTGACCCAGAAGGGTGCACCTTTTATTTGGACAGAGGAGTGTGAGGAGAGCTTTCAGAAGCTCAAGACAGCCCTGACTACAACTCCAGTGTTAGTACTACCTACCGGTTCGGGGTCCTAGACAGTCTATTGTGATGCTTCGAGGATTTGTTTGGGAGCGGTGTTGATGTAGGACGGTAGGGTGATTGCCTACGCGTCTAGACAGTTGAAGGTGCATGAGAAGAACTACCCTGCATGATCTCGAATTGGCAGCAATTGTTCACGCCCTGAAGATATGGCGTCATTATTTATATGCTGTTCCCTGTGAGATATATACGGATCACCGGAGCTTACAGCATGTATTCAGGCAGAAGAATCTCAATTTGCGTCGACGTAGGTGGTTGGAGCTACTCAATGATTATGACATAACTATATTATACCACCCAGGGAAAGCTAACGTGGTGGCCGACGCCCTGAGTCGCCGGGCAGAGAGTGTGGGTAGTTTGGCATATCTTCACGCATCCGAGAGGCCCTTAGCTTTGGATGTTCAGTCCTTAGCCAACCAGTTCGTGAGATTGGATCTCTTCGAGCCTCACCAGGTATTGGAGTGTGTTGTTGCTCGATCTTCTCTTTATGATCGCATGCGGGAGCGCCAGTATGATGATCCCGACCTTCGAGCCCTTCGGGATAGAGTTCAACGGGATGGTGTCAGGGATATGACCATAGGTGATGATGGTGTGATGAGATTGCAGGACCGTATTTGTGTGCCCGATGTAGATGGACTTCGATAGTTGATTCTTGAGGAGGCCCATAACTGGCGGTACTCCATTCATCCCGGTACCGAAAAGATGTACCTGGATCTGAGACAACACTATTGGTGGCGAAGGATGAAGAAGGATATAGTGGAGTTCGTAGCCAGATTCCTCAATTGTCAGCAGGTCAAGTGTGAGCATCAGAGACCGAGAGGATTACTTCAGCAGATGAGACTTCCAGAGTGGAAGTGGGAGAAGATCACCATGGATTTTGTGGCTGGGCTTCCTTGGACTTTGAGGAAGTATGATGTTATTTGGGTGATCGTGGACCAACTGACCAAGTCAGCCCCATTTCATTCCGGTATTGACTACGTATTCTTTGGAGAGGTTGGCTCAGATCTACATGCGAGAGATAGTCCAGTTGCACGGTGTGCTGGTATCTATTATTTCAGATCGAGGTCCTAAGTTCACCTCGCACTTCTAGAGAGCCTTACATAGTGATTTGGGTACTCAGATTGATCTCAGTACAACATTTCACCCTCAGACGGACGAACAGTCCGATGCACGATTCAGATTCTGGAGGATGTGCTCCGTGCTTGTGTGATGGATTTTGGAGGATCATGGGATCAGTACTTGCCTCTTGCAGAGTTTTCTTATAATAACAGCTACTAGTCCATCATTCAGATGGCGCCGTTTGAGGCTTTATATGGTAGGCGGTGTCGGTCTCCAGTAGGATGGTTCGAGTCGGGCGAGGCCTAATTGTTGTGTACAGACTTGGTCCAGGATGCCTTGGACAAGGTGAAGGTGATTCAGGATAGACTTCGCACAACTCAGTCCAGGCAGAAGAGTTATGCAGACCGGAGAGTTTGTGATTTGTCATTCATGGCTGGTGATCGGGTATTGCTTCGGGTATCGCCTATGAAGGGCGTCATGGATTTGGGAAGAAGGGTAAGCTGAGTCCGAGGTTCATTGGCCCTTTCGAGGTGTTACAGCCAGTTGGGGAGGTTTCTTATGAGTTGGCCTTGCCTCCCAACCTAGTAGGCGTTCATCCGGTATTCCACTTTTCCATGCTCCGAAAGTATCACGGTGATCCGACTCATGTTTTGGATTTCAGCTCAGTTCAGTTGAACAAGCATCTATCATATGTTGAGGAGCCTGTGGCCATTTTGGACATGCAGGTCAGAAAGCTCAGGTCCAAGAATATTTCCTCAGTCAAAGTGCAGTGGAGGGGTCATCCGGTCGAGGAGGCGACTTGGGAGACCGAGCAGGACATGCGGAGTCAGTACCCTCATCTATTTACAGCTTCAGGTATGTTTCTATACTCGTTCGAGGACGAACGATTCTCTTAAGAGGGGGAGAATGTAACGACCTGGTAGGTCATCTTGAGAGTTAGCGCCCCGATCCCCTAATAAATGCTTCTTCTATGTCTTATTATGTTAATGGAACTTGTCGGAGCATTGAGTGATGAAATATTGAGTGATTTTGGACATATAGTCCTTTAAGGTGAGTTTTAAACTTAGAAATTGGACCGTAGCGGGAGCTATGTGAAGACGGATCCAGAATGGAAATTTGTCGACTCCGTTAGCTCTGTTAGGTGATTTTGGGGTTGGCAACGTGTTTGAATTGTGTTCTAAAAGTCGGATGTAGATTTAGGCTTGAATTGGCGAAAGTTAGAATTTCGGCAATTTCAGCCGATAGGTAAGATTTTGATATCGGACTCGGAATGGAATTCCGAAATCGACATCAGGTCTGGAATGTCATTTATGACCTATGTGCAAAATATGAGGACATTCGGGTGAGTTTAGACGTGTTTCGGCGTCGAGGGTGAATTCTTGAAAATTCCTAAGTTATTCGATTATTTTGATGTTATGGAAAGTGTTTTTAAGGCTCGACCAAGTTCGAATAAGGTATTTATACTAGTTGGTAGTGTTGGTTGAGGTCCCGGGGCCTCGGGTGTGTTTCGGGTGTTCAACGGGTATATTTTTGGCCTAAAGTTCAGCTGTTTTTCTGGTTTTTGAGCATCATGTGTTTCTTTAGTGCGATCGCATGGATTGAACCGCGATCGCATAGTGGAGATTTTGGACCAACACTGTTTGGTCAGTGCGATCGCATTAAGAAAGAGGAGACCGCACAGGGTCATTGGGCCGGCCAAGGGAAATCAATGTGCGTTCGCGTGGGGCCTGGCTGGGGACGCATAGAGTCCAGCCCAGGTCTCTCAGCGATCGCGGGTCCTTCAGTGCGACAGCACTGTGTCCAGGGTAAGGGGGTTGAACTTACTCTATCCGATCGCATCCTATTATCCGCGATCGCACTTTATTAAATATACCTGGGCAGAATATTAAACCCATTTCGAGGGTTAACGCTTATTTCACCATTTTTGAATTTTGGAGCTCGGGAGAGGCGATTTTTGAAGGATGTTTCACCTAGGTATTCTAGGTAACTGATTTCTAACCATCATAGGTTAATTTCCATAATTCTAATCTTATTTCCACCCTTAATTTCGAGAATTTGAGTAGAAATTTGGGAAAAAATGAAGAAACCTCTTAGACAAAATTTTGGGTTTTTGATTGGGTAATTGACCTCCGATTGGAGAAATTTTCATATGGTTAGACTCGTGAGTGAATAAGGGTTCGGAAAATGTAAACTTTTATCAGATTCCGAGACGTGGGCCCGAGGGGCGTTTTGGTCAAAATTTTCTAATTTCACATATTGGTTCCGAATTAATTAGTTAGTTTGAATTCTTGAAATGATATTTACATTATGTAATCGAATTGAATAGATTTGGGCCACCCGGAGTTGGATACTCGTGGCAAGAGCGTGGTTATCGGTTGATTTGCACATTCGAGGTAAGTCGCTTGCCTAACTCTGTGGTTGGGAATTTCCCTTAGGCATTTTTAACTGATTTTTACTATAAAAAACCCGTGTACATGAGGTGACAAGCGAGTGCATGGGGTATTTTCACTGAATTTCCATAGTTCATTCTACGACATGCCTCATTTTCAATCCTATTATTACTGTTATTGGTTTGAGTAGAACAATAACTTAAGATTTTATCCTGACAATCGATTTTACCTGATTTCCACTCTTTACAATTATTTGAAACTTGTTTATGTATTTTACCCCATAATTTCAACTTGTTTTTCTAAAAACATTTGAATTACGTTATATTTGATATATACCCTGCATTACATATTTGCATTGGGACTGCGAGCATAGACCTGAGCCTTTCCCTTGCATTGCATCGCATACATTGGGACTGCGGGCAGAGACATGAGCCTTTCCCTTTCATTGCATCGCATACATTGGGATTGCAGGCAGAGACCTGAGCCTTTCCCTTGTATTGCATTGCATATTTACATTGGGACTGCAGGCCGAGACCTGAGATTTTCCCTTGCATTGCATTGTACGTTTGTTTATTGAGTCATATATATTGCGTTGAACTGAGAATTTATCAATATCACTCTTGCTAGTCGTTACTTTAAAATACTGTTAGTTATTTCTGCTTCACTTAAATATTAACTATATTTGTCTATTTTGCAAACTCAGTAGAGCCTCAACCTGACCTCGTCCCTACTTGACTGGGGTTAGGCTTGGCACTTACTGGGTACCGAATGTGGAGTACTCACGCCCTTCTACGCATGTTTTTCCCATGTGCAGATCCAGGTACCAGTACGTCGTACTGTGGTTAGCCAGCAACCAGCAGTTGGAGACTTGAGGTATATTCTGCAGCGTCCGCAAAGTTCCGAGTCCCCTTCCTGTCCTAGTGTAGTTAGCACTGGTAGATGAGACTACACTGTCGTTTTTCTTCAGTTTGTATATTGAACGATAGAGTTATCTTGTGATGTTTTGTTGATATTCCGGGTCTTGGGTAAAGTGAGTTGTAATGCCGAGCGACATCGAGTATTAGTATGGCTTTATTTCATTTTCTGCTAAATTCACTTGTTTATCTTTAATTTTTCTCAACGAATAGGCTTACCTAGTCGTCTAGACTTGGTGCCGTCACGAGACCCAGTCGGAGGGAGAATATATATAAATGTCCTCCCTTATCGCTCCTTGTTGCGGCGTGCAACCCGCTCCCACCTGTCCACCCTTATTGCTCCTCCCTAAATATATCATCCTTATTACTCCTATTGCGGCGGCAACCCGATCCAACCTGTCCATCCCTATTACTCCTTGTTGCGGCGTGCAACCCGCTCCTACCAGACATATAATATCAATTTATTCATAAATTTCACAATTCAGGCCAAGCCTTTCACAATACTTTTATTTTTACAATTTCAAACAGAAAATAGTATAGCTCGTAAGCTTCAACAAATATCATTTCACAATAAAACCAACCAGAATATATGTAAACACCGTAACGCTGTCAACCCAGCTCAGTTTTTATGTACCATGATAAAATCAAAAGAATCACCAACACTTTTAATACATTTGCCACAACAATTGGCAACAATCAATTGAAACCAAACAATCACGTAAACCTCAACAATCATAAAACATTTAAACTGCAATTCTCATAACTTCCTCAATATTATCAAAAATGAAACCAGTAGGAGCATATATATCGTAAAAACAATGTGAAACCACTCAACCATTTTGTACCACAAGGGAACCAAATAAACAACCAATACTCTTTCCAAAATAACCACATTAATATTTAACAACAAAATCACAAAGCCAACTAGTCATAGAAACAATAATGAACAAAGAACAATTAAGGCAAGCATCAATTAAGTTGGGAACGGGAAAGGGATCATGTTTATCAGGAAAATTGGGTGGTGCATAGATACTAGTCACCTCCCCATACACCACGCCCATGCATTTCACATAGAAAACAAGTGGGATTCCTATTCCCTCAAGCCAAAGTTAGACCAAACACTTACCTTAATTTCGCAGGCCACTCACTGCTCAATTACAACTTTTCCTGTAGAATCTTGCTCTAACTTGCTCGAATCTAATCATAATTAACTCAATATTATTAATTAAGGCTCGAATCTAAACGATCCTGGAACTAAATTTGTTGAAAATTATAATTTTTCCTAAGTTTTCTACAAAAAAAGTGAAAACCCGACCCTGAACCCGCTTGGTCTAAACTCGGGGTTCGGACCAAATTACGTTTACCCATTCTCCCATGAACCCAAATATACAATTAGTTTCAAAATCCGACCTCAATTCGAGGTAAGGTTTCGATTTTTACAAAATTCTCTAATTCTACCCAAACCCTCAATTTTTACCATGAAATTCTTAGTTTTTTATTTAAAAGTGATGAAAAACAACGAGTAATTGAAAGAGTAAAGTTTAGAATTGATTACCTATGATATGGGGATGATATTTGGTGAAGGAATTCGTTCCTAGGGATGTGGGGTTCGAAAATTTGAAGAAGAAGAAGTATGCCCGTTATATATATATTTTTCTGCAGTTATTCTGCCTCGTTTCTCATTCCAAACGATCCTGAAATTCTATTTTTATGTCTCCAATGGATTCCTTGTGAAATTCTAATCAAGTTAGGCTTTTGAATCGCTCAATTTGACCTTATAATGAAGGAGATAGGTAGGTTTTAATATTTTCAAATAGTGCAGATTTTTAATATGCCGTCAGTGACAATTTTGTAATTAAACTGAAAAATCTGGCAACCTTAGTAAAATGCCCATAAAATCCTCATACGATGTCCAAATTCGATGATTCCTTTTGTTACGGGTCCGTAATTACGATACAGATCTAATACTTCATTTAAAACACAAATCGGAGCTCATTTGTTCAATATGATATCATTTATGCTTGAAGAAACGACGTTGAAGCATAAGAAAGAACAAGCGCAACACAACCCAAACCTATTTGAGACTCCCCCAAACCCTCGGGGCTCTAAACCAAATATGCACGCAAGTCCAAAAGCATCATACTGACTTGCTCGTGCAATCAAATCATGAAAATAACATGTAAAACTTTGAATTAAACCTCAAAACTCATTATTTTTCTCAAGAACACTTATAGTTCATATCTTTTCAACCGGATGTCCGAATAACGTCAAACGAACTCCGTTTTTCATAAAATTTCACAGGCAAGGCCTAAATATCATAACAAATTTGTTACGGGCCCGATACCAATGATTTTCAAACATTAGTTCTTTTTTTTATTTCATAAATATTTCAGCAAAATAATGTCTTTAAAAAATTGATTTCTAAGGCTTCAGACCTCAGAATTCATTTCCCATCATACGCCCGAGTCCTGTATTTTACAGCGAACTTCTCGGGATCGTCGGAACACAGATCTGGGTCCGTTTACTCAAAATATTTACCAAAGTCAACTATAATTAAATTTTAACTCTAGAAATTACTATTTCTTAAATTTTCACAGAAAATCTTTTCGGTTTTACGCCCAGACTGCGCACAAAAATCGAGGTATTTAAAATTAACCTTTTAGGGCTATTAAGCCTAGAACAGAGTCTAACTTTATAAAATGACCCCTTGGGTCATCAATATCGAATACTTAGAACTGTGAGCCTCCTCAAGGATCAACTCACGAAGGCCATCAACATTAGGGACACATAACCGACCTTGCATCCTCAAAAAACCATCATCTCCAACCGTAACCTTCTTGGCACCACCGTGTCGAACTGTGTCCCTAAGAACCGTCAAACGTGGGTCATCATCCTGCGGCTCCCGGATACACTCAATTAGAGAAGACCGAGCGATTGTACAAGCTAGAACACTGCTGGGGGAAATATCCAACCTCCCGAACTGATTAGCCAACGCCTGAATGCCTGAAGCTAATGGACTCTCACCAACTAGAATATACGCAAGGCTTCCCATACTCATCGCTTTTCTACTCAATGCATCGGCCACCACATTGGCCTTCCCTGGGTGATACAATATGGTGACATCATAATCTTTTAGTAACTCTAGCCATCTCCGCTGCCTCAAATTTAGATCTTTCTACTTGAATAAGTACTAGAGGCTGCAATGGTCAGTAAAAACCTCACACGACACGCCATAAAGATAATGTCTCCAAATTTTCAATGCATGAACAATGGCTTCCAACTCTAAGTCATGAACAAGATAGTTCTTCTCATGGACTTCCAACTGTCGAGACGCGTATGCAATCACCCTGACATCCCGCATCAATACTACTCCAAGTCCAACCCGGGAAGCATCACAATAATTCGTGAAGGAACCTGAACCTGATGGTAACACCAACACCGGTGCTGAAGTCAAGGCTGTCTTGAGTTTCTGAAAGCTCGCCTCATTCTCGTCCGACCATTTAAATGAAGCATCTTTCTGAGTCAATTTAGTCATAGGGATGATATAAATGAAAACCCCTCCACAAAACTACGTTAGTAGCCTTCCAGACCCGAGAATCTCCTAATTATCGTGGCTGAAGTTGGTCTAGGCCAGTTCTTGACTGCCACTATTTTCTTAATAGTTGCCCATAGCCAATTACAGAATTATCAAACAACTTCACGTTAACAATAATTTCCTTTCAAACCTTCACAATACTGATAGCGAGTTGAGATTCGTGAAGACCTCATAATTATATACCCGAATTAACGTATCTCATTTAACGCCACACGGGCGGCACATACCTATTGCACCAATTTGGCAAGTTATGAACATATAGTTAATTAATCAATTCATTCATTTACTTATTTCTTTAGTTATTTATTTATTTAGTATTATTATTATATACATAAATTGTTGAATAAACCTAACATGCATGACTCCCTACCAGTACTATAGTAAAATTTTAATTCACAAGGGAGAATTTAAACACAAGAATTCCCATCACAAGGATCTCATCCTTACATAAATTCCACCGCGGCTCGTAGCCCGATATAAATATACCAAATCATATTAAAACGCGAGGATCTCGTCCTCAATTCTGAATCACAAGTAATATGCATATCGTGCCACTCGAAACCTTCCCTTTTCTTCCTTTAAATATTTTCCGTTAACCAAAATTACAACACGTAATGATAGACATATCTATCTCCATAGAATTTCTCAATACTAGTGTTCACATAAGTAGATTTTAGAGTTACGAAGCTCACCCATGAGTGGAGCATACTAGAAGAATTTTATTAGATACGCATAACAGTATCAAGTTAAGGAAATTATGACTTTATAATAACTAGAGATTGTTCTTGTAATGACACCATTTAATGTAACGACCTCAGCCATACCATAGAAAATATTTCAATAGGCGGGGTCTCCACCTCTAGGAATCTGACCTCCACTTTCGACATTCCGACTCCTTTTTTCCCTGGTCATGTAAGTTGAGTTATAACTGCAATGGGGCACGCGCCTGGGTGTTATGATGAAATATGACTCTCCCAAGTCTAGGACAATTTCTATCACTCGCCGAAATGAAGTATCAACCTGCCCTGAGTCGTACTAAATTTTTATAATCATATTTGAGTCATTTGATGAGTATGTGGACTTGCTCTCTATCTAGATAAACCGAAGTAGGAGTGTGACGGGCTGACTTATCGAACCTGATGGCATATTCTGACAACGTCATGGTGACCTGACGTGGAACGACCTGATCAGTCATTTTAAGAGTTAGCGCCCCGATCCCCTAATAACTGCTTCTCCCATGTCTATTTATGTTATTGAAGCTTTTCAGAGCGCTGAGTGGTGAAATCCGGAGTGATTTTGGACACTTAGTCCTTAAATGTGGATTTTTGCTTTTGAAATCAAGCCATAGCTAGAACTATGTAACGACGGATCCGGAATGGAATTCTGTTGAATCCGTTAGCTCTGTTGGGTGATTTTGGGGTTAGGAGCGTGTTCAGAATGTGTTTTCGAGGTCGGTTGTAGATTAAGGCTTGAATTGGCTAAAGTTGGAATTTCGGCCGATAGGTGAGATTTTGATACCGGACTCAGAATGGAATTTCGAAAGAGAAAGCAGGTTTGTAATGTTATTTATGACCTGTGTGAAAAATTTGAGGCCATTCGGATTAGTTTAGACATTTTTCGGCATCGGATGTGAATTCTCGAAATTTCATAAGTTCTTATATGCATATTTTTTGATTTTGATGTTATGGGAAGTGTTTTGAAGGCTTGACTAAGTTTTAATGAAGTATTAGGACTGATTGGTAAGTTTGGTTGAGGTCCCGGGGGTCTCAGGGGTGTTTCAGGTGCTCAACCTGTGATTTTGGAACTTGGAACACAACTGAACCATTGCTGGTTCTGGTGTTCCGCACCTACGGATGGGGAACCGCAGGTGCGGGCTCGCAGGTGCGGCATTTAGGCAAGGGCTGTCAGTGGTAGCAGGTGCGGTATAGGTTTCGTAGGTGCGGTACCGCAGGTGCGACCAATTGACCGCAGGTGCGGCCCCAACCCTGTTAAGTGAGTTCCCGCACATGCGATGAATTTTCCGCAGGTGCGGTACCGTAGGTGCGGTTCAAGAGTCGCAGGTGCGGTATCCCTTGGTTGTTTATACAATATTATGAGGGTTTATGTTATTTTCACCATATTTGAATTTAAGAGCTCGGGAGGGGCGATTGTTGGAGACTTTTGCAGCTGGGTAACTTGGGTAAGTGATTTCTAACCTACTTGGATCAATTTCCATGATTCCTAACTTAAATCTAGTCCTTAAAAATTCGAATTTGGGTGGAAATTTTGGGAAAAAGTGGATGAACTTCATAGACCAAATTATTGGGTTTTGATTGAGTTTTTGACCTCCGATTTCAGAGATTCTTATATGGTTAGACTCGCGTGTGAATGGGTGTCCGAAAAATATAATTTTTACCCGATTCTGAGGCATGGGCCCAGGGGACTTTTTGGGCGAATTTTCTAATTTCGCGTATTAGCTTCGAATTAATTAGCTACTTTGTTTCCTTGAAGTGATATTTACATTATGCAATCGAATTGAATAGATTTGGGTCACCCGGAGCCGGATACTCGTGGCAAGAGCGTGATATTGAGTTGATTATAGCAGTCAAGGTAAGTGGCTTGCCTAACTCTGTGTTGGGGACTTCCCCTTAGGTATTTTTATACTGATTTTGTTATGTGGACGCCGTGTACATGAGGTGACGAGTGCGTACTCGGGTCATTGTTGCTAAAATTCCACTTTTCCTTCCATGACATAACTCATTTTCATTCCTATATTACTGTTTTATGTCATAACTGAGTAGTTAGCGTAGGAATAAGCATGCCTACCTGTCCTTATTTGAATCCCTCTTATTTTCTACTAATTGCACCATGCTTAGGTAGTTTACCTTATTCTTGCCTGTTATTTTCTTGAACTGTTTAATTAAATCATATCCGATAGACTTTTGCATTGCATATTACAATTGGGACTACGGACCGAGATGTGGGAGCTTTCCCCCTGTACTGCATTGCATATTTAAATTGGGACTACGGACTGAGATCTGGGAGCTTTCCCCCTGTACTGCATAGCATATTTAAATTAGGACTACGGACCGCGATCCAGGAGCTTTTCCCCTATACTGCATTGCATATTTTCTGTTGAGATATATATGTTGTGCTGAGCCGAGGGCTCTTCTTTATTATTTCCTTCAGTTTTCCTTTTAAATCCTGCTATCATTGCTTATTTATATTTCACTGTTTAGACTTATAACTGTCTTGTTTTCAAACTCAGTAGAGCCTTAACCTGACCTCGTCACTACTTGACTGGGGTTAGGCTTGGCACTTATGGAGTACCTAATGTGGATTACTCACGCCCTTTCCTGCGCATGTTTTCCCATGTGCAGATCCAGGTACCGGTACGCGGCGTTTTGGCTGGGAGTACTACAACACTTGCTCAGGAGACCGTGAGGTAGTTCTGCCGCGTCCGCAGAATCTCACGTGTCCCCATCTACTCTACTATAGGCATATGATATAGACATATACACAATTTCCTTATTCCGTTGTATAGAGCTATAGTTGTATAAAGCTTGTGACTTGGTGATATTCTGGGTTTTGGGAGAGTGAAAAGTTTAAATGCCGAGCGACTTAAGTTTTATAGTTATTGCTACGTCTTTACTGTTTAGTTATGTGTCGTCTTATTTTTCCGAATATTTTAGGCTTACCTAGTTATAGGGACTAGGTGCCGTCACGAGCCCGTTCGGAGTGTTAATTTGGGTCGTGACATGATGCAACCGTTCCAACCCTATGCGCCACGCAAAATGGAAAGTTCAAGAAACAAACTCTTTCAAAAGCATTTATGAGAACTAAGTCAAGTAATTGATGTTGCATTGGCTGGTCACCCTCTTCGTAGGCTTGTCACAAACACCGACGGCCAATTACTTCTTTTACTATGCTAACACAACACTGCTGAGCTACCCCTTCTATTCATATACTTTTCATTATTCTTTTGGGGTAACTCTTATCTCTATTGATACACAATGATCACAAAAGTAAAGGTCTACACAGATAATTCTTAGCACGAACCTGTCAGGACAAAAAATCGGTCCAGGTCGTGATGGCGCCTAACGGCGAGGTTAGGCAAGCCAACGAACAACAATAATAATAAAAATGCGGAATACAACAACAATATGGGGTAAGGTCGTAGAAACAAGCTGAACCACAGTTAGGCCCAATATATATACAACCCCGATAACTACAACAAGTGTGTGCCAGGACTAGTGTCACAATGTCAACGGGCGGCTACATAGATACAACAACAAAAATACATATACAAAATATACAAGCCGCAGTCTGGAAAAAAAGATTGAGCAAAATGAAACTAGAAGGCTCCAGAGGTGCTATCAGGAAAACGCCAAGAAGACAACTCACCATGTGGAGCGACGCCGCGATCAGTACCTATCAGCTAACAGACGAACAGACGAACCAGCCTCAATACCTGCACAGTCAGGTGCAGAAAAAGAAGGAAAGTGCAGCATGAGTACATATAATCACATATGTACCCAGTGAGTATCCCGTCTAAACTCGTAAAGAGTAGTGACGAGAGGTAGAATACATACTCACTAAGGTCCAGTACATAATAAAATAAAATACATGCTGAGCAATAAATCATATGAGAAAGTACATCAAGTATAAGAACATGTAAGCAACAATCAGTAACTGATCTCAAACATAGTCTTCCTTTGTAAGCTATTCATAGTTATATTACTTGTTCTCTTTCTCATTATCCGAAATGACTTATCTTTATTCTCAATTGTTCACTTCCCAGTACTCTGTATTGTTTCTCAACTCACCCTCGTACGATCCCAACTCAATGCAAATGAGGATGAATGCAATGCGTATATATATATATAACCGACACGGACAAGACTATCGGCCGAAGTCATAAGGGTGGGTCATAAGGACTGACTCGGTCATAAAGCTCCACACGTTCGCGAATCATACATGCGACCCTTGCACTGACTCGATAGTGATAAGCTCCTCACGATCGTGAATCATACCTACGACTCGTGTGCTGAGTCGATAATGATAAGCTCCCCAAGATCGCGAATCATACATGCGACTCGTGTGCTGAC